>SNQJ01S0022726.1:66827-87363 GCA_010110895.2 Picea sitchensis | reverse complement strand
CACACCATACAACTATTTTAAATGGAAGTTTAAGGCCACATTCCAACTCAAAAGAAAAGGATTGTATAATTTGATGATGGCGACAGAAACATAACCTACATCAACGCTTGAGAAGACTAGATGGATAAACCGTGAGGATGAGGCCACATGATTACTTCTTGAGTTAATATACACTGAGTTATGGTTTCATGTTGTTGCATGAAAGAATCCAAATGATATATGGATCACCTTGGAAGGACTCTTTGGAAAGAAGAATGAGATGCGAGGTCATATGCTTGAGGTAGAGTTGAATACCTTAGACCCTAAAAGTTTTGATAATATAAAAGATTTATTTACTAAATTTAAATATTTGATTTTGAGCTTGGGTGAATGTGGTATTGAAAATTATACACAAGAGAAACAACTTATTCTAACAATATTGGCCAAGATAGGACCATAATACAATGTATATGTCTCCAATTTCCATTCTAGAAGATGTCTTTTTGGAACAAATTGGAAAATGCCTACGATGGCTCAAATCATTGAGTCTCTCACACAAGAGCAGAAAAAACTCATACAGATGGGCCTCATCAAGGATCCCAAATAACATGCACTCACCATGCATAATGGAAAAGGATCATCCAAAAAGAATGAGAAGGAGAAACAGAATGAGAAGGAGGGATATTCCAAACCCTTTAATGATTCTTCAAGTGCCAAATACTCTTCATATTCCAAGAAGAAGAGGAATGGAAAGTAGTGCACTTATTGCAATAAACGAAATCATGAATAATCTCAAGGATCCTAAATAACATGCACTCACCATGCATAATGGAAAGGTTCATCCAAACAGAATGAGAAGGAGAAATAATGAGAAGGGAGGGATATTCCAAACCCTTTAATGATTCTTCAAGTTCCAAATACTCTTCATATTCCAAGAAGAAGAGGAATGGAAAGTAGTGCACTTATTGCAATAAACAAAATCATGAATAATCGACATGCATGAAGAAACAAATCAATCTTATGGTACAATAAATTCAACAAAACAACCTTGGAAACTTCCCATTCAGAGGGGAGTCAAGAAGAGAAGGAAGAAGACCATGTTTTAAAGGAAAGGCAACCACTATCTTATTGCAATTAATTCTTCATCCTATTCATGGATTATAGATTTTGACGCATCACATCATATGGCAACTAAAGAGGATGTTTTTACTTCTTTGAGTTCATGCTCAAGACCCCCCATTCTCATGGGGGATGATACTCCAAGAAGTTAGGTAGGAGAAGGAGAGTGGAACCCAATAATGGTAGTTTTGAGAATAAGTTTTACATGTTCCAGATTTCTATGAATCTTCCTCCTCACCAATGTGAACACTAAGAAGGGTAAAAAGGTTGAATTTAGCACTGATTCAGTTTTAGTAATTGACATGCATGACAATTCCATGATTGCAATTGGTGAGGTGGGATCACAAGTGAAGGTTGTATAAATTAACCAAGTTTCTTGATGGTGACTCCTCTTTTCTACTCTCTTACACATAAGGAGAGTAATTTGCATACACCTCAAGGGAAACATGCATATACTCTTGTTCTTTCACTGGGCCAAAATATTTAGATGATTCCATTTTACCCCATTCCGACATGGAAATAAGTAGGTATTATAGCCAGATAAGAAGCTGCATCAAAGATTCAACAGATGCCCAAGAAGGAACACACCACACTTCATGCAGTAGGAAACCTTGTAGGGAATCCATTTGATTCAAGGAGGACTCGATCTCAACATGAGGAGCCTTCTAATGTAATTTCTCACTGTAACTTCATGGCTGCTCATGCATTTGCTATATGGTTCAATCCACTCACTTGCAAAACTACAATAAGGCTGGGAACCATTATGGAAAACCATGAAAAAGGAGTATGACTCACTCCTAAAGAATCAGATTTGGCATCTAGTTCCACTTCCACGAGAAAGGAATATTTTCAAGTGCATATGGGTCCACAATATCAATAGGTACAAGGCTAGACAGGTTTCCAAAGGACTTGATCAGATCCATAAATATTTATAAATATTCACAAATACTTTCAGTGAGAAAAAATTTCATACTTTGCAGGATCATCTTGCAGTGAAGAACACAATTGCCTAGACGCTGCATGTTCCCACATGGTTTTCCCTCCGCTTCCTCACTTTTATTCAAGGTTCATTAGTTGCATTGTACGAGTACCTAATATGGCCTAGTAGATCTTAGACTCATTTTTACCCATAGTGATGTTCAAGGGGGTAAGGAAAAATTTATATTTTGGTCACACTATTTTAGTGGGAGTAACACTAGTTCAGGGGGATTTAACCTGCTAGGTCTATTTGTAGCTTCTAATATTTATACCACTACACATGCATGCATTCCTAATTATAGGATGTCGAGTTACCTATAAGGAGTGAATATCACTCACTCATTGATAGGATCATAATATACATTGATTCTCATTCTCATATTGTATCTCTCTTCCTTTCCTTTGATAAGCTTTGTTTGTGTATTTAGCCAGCCCCCGTGTGCTCCATGAAAACCACACTTCCCATATGACTCTTTCCCCTCTTTACATCTTCTCTCTCTCTCTCTCTCTCCCAACCACTCTACCCTCTCTCTTACCTCTCTCTCACACACACACACAAATCTACCCTCTATCCTACACACCTATCCCCATCACAAACTCTCTCCCTCTATATATCAATCTCTCCCCCCCCCACCCACCAAAAAAAAAAAAAAAACAATAAGAGAGAGAGAGGGGAGGTAGAGGAGGAGGGAGAGAGGTGGGTGAGTGGTGTGAGATGGGGGTATATGAGAGAGAGGGGGGGTAGAGATACATGAGAGAGAGAGAGAAGAGAGAGAGAGAGAGAGAGAGAGAGAGAGTAGGGGGAGGTATTGACCAAAAATTGGTCACATCTATTTTTCTACTCATGGAATAATAAAAATATGATATCGTAAGAAGAAAAATTTGAATGATTAAGATTCCATTATGTATCCCTCAGTCTCAAATTTATTACACATTTTTTATATTAAAAAACCCAAATTTGTATGCTCAAGATATCCAGGTTGTAGTCAAACCAAAAAAAACGCTTCTTTCATGTGGAACAAAGCTAATTTTCTTGGAATTATGACCATTTTTTCATAATCGTGTCCAATTTATTGAAAGCACATATAATTCTTAAATTTTTGGAACCATGCCTAATTATCTTGGAACTCAACTTTAATTATCTTGGAACAAGTCCTTTTCTTTCTTTAATTCTTCTTTATCTCATGGAATACACCACATATATCTTGGAACTTCTCTTGTTATATTGGAATTTCTCTTGTGTGGATTCTTCCACATTTAGAACCATTTTCAATATCCCCTTCACCCTCATACTCTTCAACACTCTTCAACACTTAGAAATATCTTCACTTTCCACACCCTACTTATCCCTCCTCTCCTCTCCCCTTGACTCCATACTTATTTTCTTTTGGTAGATAGATGGAAGGAACTCTCGCTCATCTCCCTCACCCTATTTCCATTACTCTGATTTTTGTCCTCCTCCGTACTCATTTCTCCTCCACCCTTCCTTTACCCTCACCTTACCCCCTCACGTCACCTAACCTCACTCTCCCTACTTCGCTACACAAATTTCTCCCCTCTCCCCTACACTACCCTCTCCTTTCCCCCTCTTTTCCACCTTTTCCCCATACTTAACCATATTTTAAAGAAGTTCCAAGAATTACTAACCAATCAAATTACTACACATGGAAACCACTGACTTCATGAGATGTGGAAACTAAGTATTGGTGACACATGACAACTTTACAACCAATCAGGTGATGACACATGGATACGAATGAGAGTGTGACATGTGGCAGCTCATCTAACCTATCACATGGTGACATATGGAATTTGGCTCATCTCCAATGGGCATTTACTGGGCATGATCTAGAGGATGACTGTGTGATAAAAAATTTAGTTATTTAATTAATTTCCTAAGGGGTCAAATTCTAGGTCTCCATAATCTCTTCTATGTTAAAATTAAAGGCATGGTGTACTTTTCATTATAAATATGAAATCCCAATATACCCATGCATGTGGGATAACAATTTTAACCAAAATTCAACTTTTTTAATGAGGAGGATGAAATTTAAATCAAGGGCCGATATTTCCCCACAAATTTAATTGATGACCGTCTAGTCTTGTTTTTCATAAGGCTATAGATTCAGATCCAGGAGTCAGAATTATGAAAACTTTACCTCATTGGAAAGATAATTTGATGAGGAATATTGTTGGCACAGGGGCAGACCTAGGGTTCAATGGACCAACAAAACCCTAACTACCAGCCCTTTCAACAACACATGTGGAGCAGACGAAGTCTCACACAAGGTAGAAGTAGGGGGGGCTACTGGATACAGGTGTCTGTAACCAAGATGGGACACAGATATGTGATAATAACACTTCGCAGGGTATTCTATTAACACTTAGAAGGAGATATGCATTAGTTCATTATCTTTATTAACATTGCAAAACCTACCCAAAGATTAAGCACTTCAACCACTTAGCACACAACACTGAGTTAGATATAACATCCATTTATCTTTAATACAAGTAAAGCACTAAGAAACAATAGATATATACATATTCATCAAAGCACTGAGAAGATTCATAACATAACAACAGAACACAAACCAAAGACACAAGATATACGTGGTTCACCCCAGTGTGGGGCTACATCCACCAACTTTTTCGTCTTCTTTATTATTCTTCAATATCGTACATTCAATGAATCCTGTGCACTAAGACACAAAGTCAATCTTTGCATAGGACAAGAGATCTATGCATTGAGCACCAGATCCTTCTTCGAACTAGGTCAAGGCATAGGGCCAACTCTCTATCGAGCACAGAGCCTTAACACATAGACATTCCCTTGCACATAGCCAATCGAACCACTTGCACTTAGCGACTTCCCACTACTCAAACAACTTCTTTCTATAATACATTCTTACTTATTTATACTTTTAAAATCCCTTACAATAAGGCCTAATCATGGGTAAATCCCATGGGATAACATCCCATAACCCATTACAAAACCCCTAGATACCCCTTACTGGGTCCACATAGCCCGCAAAATTGGTCAGATGCATGATCTCAACTCTAATTGGGTGCTCCATCTTCGACCAGCCTGTCAAAGTCCACAAGTGGTCCAAACCTGAACAAGGTTTCCTCAAAACTTGGTTGAGGGCCAACAGACCCCCAACACTCACCTATGACTCGCCCTGATTCACTTAGTTTTGGTCAATGCCACTTCAAAGGCCTCGATATTAACTTGATCTGCCTTGACTTGCTGCTTCACCTGATCCTCCTTCATAGCGAGCTCCTAGATCATTTTCTCTATAACATGCCCTTTCAGGCGTTGCTTTACTCATGCAACCACTTGGTCCAATTGCGAGCCTTGTCCATCAATATATTTGAACACCTTGCAGGCTTTATCCTTCATAGGTTGCAGCTTCTGCGTGACTTCCATTACCTTTCCCTAAATGATAGTAATCCATCGATGTACTGCATGCTGCTCCTGGGATATTTTCGTTCTTTCCAATGCGGTAAGAAACTTCATCTACGCTTGCATAGAGAATGCATGTTGTTGTGCCTCCTGTAACTGCGCTTCCAACATTATTAGCTCTATGTCCTTGAAGAGGCGTTCATGTTGTCCCTTGACCAATATTTGAGGAAACTTGGTCATTTTTGACCATTTTGGGGACTTCGACAGGCTGGTCGATGATGGAGCGCCCAAGAGGAGCTAAGATCACAGTATATCACCTATTTTGCGGTATTTGTGGGCTTTTAGGGTTTATGTGATGGGTATGGGATGTCGGCCCATGGGTTTACCCATGTTTATTCCTTTTCGTAAATGTATAAATAGGGAGCTAAGAGATGTAAGAAGTGTTAGAATCAACTTAGTGTATAACTAGTAGTGGTTGGCTATGTGCACAATGTAGTTGGATTAGTGTAAGAGACTCTAAGTTGTTTGGTGCACATACGTTGTATGTGAGGCTCTTTGCTATTGAGGAGTTGTCTATGTGCCTTAACTTGATTTTGAGGAAGGTGGATCTAGTGCGTTGTGCACAGATCACCTGTCCAGTGTGAGGCTGAGCTCTGTGGCTTTGTGCATAGGAGCAGACGAATGTAAGGAGATCGACGAATAATAAAGAAGAAGAAGAGTTGGTGGACGTAGCCCCACACCATGGTGAACCATGTAAATCCTATGTTTGATGTGATCGGTGTGATGTGGTTTATAAGATTGTTTGCTTAGTGTTTTTTATGTTATATAAAATGAATGCATTTGATGTTGTATCTTAGTGCTTTATGATATGAATGATTGTTAGATATGAGTAAATGTTATGTGCTAGGTGATTGAAAGTAATTGATATTGGTTTCTACTACACTAGTATGTAATTAGGGTTTAATCTGCGATGTGAATGGGACTTATGAACTAATGCATATTGATTGGCTAAGTTCTATGTTATGTGTTGTAATCACATATCTGTGTCCCAACTAGGTTGCAGACACCTGAGTCCTGCAACCCCCCTTCCTATACCTCGGGTGAGACTTCATCTGCTTCGCAGGTGTTGCTGAAAGGGCCGGTATTTAGGGTTTTGTTGGTTCGTTGAACCTTAGGTCTGCCCCTATGCCAACAAATGGTTTTGTTGCCGGGACCTGAAACCGTGATTTCTGGGAACTGAAGAAAAGAGAAATCTTTGTGCGTAGATCTGTTGCTGCAGTGCACAATATTCTACTTGACTTGTGAATCTCTGTGCTAAGAAAGGAATCAGATCTAAGGAAAAGAGGTAATATCTTAAAGCTTTGTGCTCTGATAAAGGTAAGATAAGTGGAAATTTTTGCTTCGAAAGTATGAATCTAGGTATGTTTGATAGATTTTGTCCTAGTCTGGAAACTACTGCACAGTTAGAAGAAATATTCAATCTGAATAGATTTGATAGAGATAGTGAAAGATATGTTATTCCTATGCATAGAATTAATTTTTGGACTAACAAGTGGATGCAGGAACCTAGAAAGAATTTTTGCATATTGTAGGTCCATCACTGCGATCCCAATGCACAGTACATGAAAGGTTGGGGATTGTTTAAAAGAAAGAGAGGATTACCATTGTGTTATAATTGTAGAATATCATGAAATATTTCTAAGGAATGCCCTGGTATAGGTCCTATTTGTCTTTGTTGTAAATATATTGGCCATGAAGTTGAGGATTTCCTTAGAATGATTGCCAAAGTTGAAAAGATGAACATGAGACTAGAAAACTATGAAGAAGGAACTAAGGATATGTTAGAAAACTAGAAAGAGTCAGAGACTATGTTATTATAGCTGAAAGAAACATTGAATGATCATAGAGACATCAGTTTACCAGAGATATTAAAAGAGAAACAACGCATAGAAACAAGAATAAGAGACTTCAAAATAGATTGTGTTTTGTATAAGGAAACACAAGTGAATATTATGACATAAAGCACTTGGGAAATTTTGGGAAATCCTTCTATGATACCTTCATTGGGAAGGATAGGTCTGTTTAAAGGAAAGATGATAATACTATGTGGAAGAGTTACTAAAGCACCTATGATTTCTCATGGAACATCAACCGAAGAAGAATTTGAAGTCATTAAGTTTGTTGAGAACAATTCTTCTTTTGCACTCTTGTTAGGAAAGACCTGGATTGAGAAAGATCAGATCAGAAGGAAAGAAGAAGAGGAAGCTACATAACAGAAATAAAAATAATTAAGGGACTTCATAGCTATAAAGATAGAGAGACTAATATAAGAACAAGAGGATAATTCGAAGCAACAAAGGGCCAGAGAATTAGCTATCGAAGTTGAAAGAACACAAGAAGGATTAAAGAACTTGTCCATGCAGGAAAGAAGTGCATCCACCCCAGAGATAGTAAGAGAAGAGGTATTACCTTTGAACCCTTTGAAAAAACCCCAACAATGCGAACTTACTACGCTAAGAGAGGATAAGAATAAGAATGGAAAGAGGAATCAAGAAACTCAAATCACAGGAAGGAAGGCAAGAAATCTCAGTAAGAAGAAAGAAAATTTAGAAAAACTGTAGGAAGTTCCAGAGAAGACTTCGCAGAAGGAAGTCTTATAGAACTTGAACTTCATCAGAATAACAGAACAACATATAATGGGACTTCTTCACGACAAAGCGATATGATCGTTGGAGGCATCCCGACCGTTAGAATGATGCTCCAGAATGGCTAGAAACACAGTTATTGACGAAAATATAGTCGTTGGACCGTTGAGAATGAGCCATAACGGATGGATGCGCATTGATGGACGTATTCCTACCCATTGGAGGGATCCATTACTATGTTTTCCTATTTAACTTCTCAGACGTTGCATCGAGACCATTTTTTGCAAATTGAGATATCCTAGCTAATAGAGAATTTATTGCATATCGCGTTGTTCTTTCCAGACCTTTCCATTCAATTGATTATCTTGCTTGTTCGTTTGCCTACCCAATTTGTTTTATTAGTGTGAATGTCGGGCGAGCATAGTGTAGTAGAGAAGTTTGTGGAGGAGATTCTTTTAGACCTCATGACTGAGAAATTCATGTTTGTAGGAATACATGCATCGTTGACTGGTGGAATGCAAGCATCTCCATTGACTGGATGAAGTTTCGGCTGCACTGCTGAGAAGCAAAGAAAGCACTACGATGATCTGGCTAACACAAAGGAGATAAGAAAGAAAAAGGTGAAGTGACACCACCGAAGGATCCACTTACAGAGGTCGATACATCAAAGAAAAGGAAGGTTTCTTCGCAGAAGCCCTAAGCACGAAAGAAGACCCGAGCCAATAAGCCTCAGTGGGCGATATCAAACTCATCATCACAGCCGTAGAGGATGCTTCAGAAGATATATTGCAGAAACATGGAGAAAATCATGATTCGATGTATGAAACAATATAAAGGGAGCTCAAAGACATCCAACAAGATATCCATTCAAGCCGCGCAGTGCCTACTACATCGTCTTCAACAGAAAATGTAGAATTGGGGGATGAGCCCACCCAATTACAAAGGCTAGTAGATGCAATAGAGGCTCGAGTCTGTCGATTCGAAGAAGAAAAAGAGAAGGCCACAGAGACCTTAAAGCAATAAAAGGGGGAGGTCCTAGAGAAACTTTGATTTGTGCAAAAGGAGAAAAATGAAATTCAGGTGAAGTTTGAGAAAAATAATGGGAAGCTATAGGAACAAAAATACCAACTACTCACATAGTAGATTGCGATAAAGGATGAAATAACTAGAGAAATTCTCTCTGTGCTGGGGTTGGCGCAAGAGGAAGAAGAATAAAAAAATATACAAGTGGGGAAGCTCGCTGAGGCCATTCAACAACTTCAATAAATAGTAATGGAGCTAGAAATCCAAGTAGTGTCGAGCACTCCACAACAAGTATGCGATCAGAGGGAAGAAGTTGCCATAAACATTGTAGAAAGAATTAGGGAACTCACCTCAGAGTGTAAGCAACTAAATGATCAAAGTGCGTAGACCTATGAGTGCCTTGCAAAAGATCCAGAGTTGAGGAAATTGGAAGAACAACTCTAGGAGGTGAAGCAACAGACATCCACAATGCAAGCAAAGATGAAGCTGCTTACTGTAGTTGAGAATATGAAGAGGTCACAAGAGCAGTGCGCAGTCTAGTAGAAGGTTACTTCCATCCAGAGCAAGGTCATGGAGGCAACACAGAGACTCCAGTTGGTGCAGGATGAAGCCTACACGAGTTTTGAAGAAGTTGAAGGTCAACGCTCGCATTTAGACCAACTGGTTGCGACAGTGGAACAACACTTGGAAGGGCTTGTTACTGAGCAAGGGATTCAGAATTTTTCCAAGTAGGAAGCTCTAGAGAAGTAGCAAGTTGAGGTAGCTCGAGCTAAGCTTGAGGGCTTCGAAGCAGCCTTGCCCAGATTTTAGTGACTCGGGACAAGTCACAGGTGAGTGTTGGGGGTCTGTTGGCCCTTGACCAAGTTTTGAGGAAAAATGGTCGTGTTTGACCATTTTTGGGACTTTGACGGGATGGTTGAAGATGGAGTGCCTAGGCTTCCAGCTCTGTTATCCTGGCTTGCAGCTGCTTGATGGTCTCAATGAGCTTCACCACTTGAGCCTTGACCGACTCCTATTTCTCCTGTGCCAAGCCTTGCACACAATGACATGATTTACTTACTACCTCTTTGACTGTGGCCCATTATGCCATCAATTGTTCCTTTTCTCTTTGTAGCTGGGATTTTTCGTCCTTGAGCATCACCTAAAACTCTTCTCTCTCACTTTTGTAGGTAGCAACGCTGTACCATGCTACTCGTAATTGTTTTAAGGCTTCATATTTCTCTTGTTTCAAGGCTTCAATAGCCTTCTCCTTCTCTTCCTATATTCTTTGAAGTCGAGATTTTGTCACATCTGCAAGTCATCTCAATTGGGCTGGTTCATCCCCTAATTCCACAATCTGTGACGAGGAAGGTGTAATAAGTACTGCACGGACCGAAAAAATTTCTTGCTGGACTTCCTTCAATTCCTTCTTGACCCTTTCATATAGCTCTTCCTTCTTCACTCCATATCTCTGCAATATATGCTCGAAAGTTTCCTACATAGCTCCACAAACTAAACTGATATCGTCCTCCATGAGCTTTTCTTCTGACTGGGGATTACTGACGCATGTCTTCTTTCTTGCTGAAGGTTTATGCAAAGAAACCTTCCTCTTATGTGGTGTGACTATTCTAGTAGGGGGATCTTCAGGTGGTGTAGCTTCGCCTGCTCCTTGCTCATACCCTCCTCCTTGTCCATCTGCTTCATCTCCTTCTCCTCCTAGCGATCAATGATCCATTTTATTCAAAGGCGTTGTCCTCCTCATCAGTTTCTATATCCTGGACTTCTTTCTGCTTCTTCTTCTTCGTCATCCCACTGGATTGTTTGAAATGCTCGACCTACGTGACCATGGGGATTCCTATGGTGTCATTGTTAGATATTTCTGCATCAATGAAAAGTACAAGGAATTCCTCCAACCACTCCTTTGTGATCTACTCCATATCTTCATCTGTTAGCTTGTAGTACGATTGTAACTCTTCCTTGTTCTCATCTCTGCATGTAGTGATATAGATGAAATGTGGATCTGCGTGGAACTTGGCTATCGATCGATACTAGTGCAGGGTGCGCAGTGTCATGCACATAAATGATTCAATGGAAATCTTGAGTTGCTGATAGTATGCATGAAACACAAAGTTGGACTGTCATTGCTTCATCATTTCATTGGTGTACCACAAGGTTGAAAACCTAGCGGCCAACAATTCCGATGGTTTGATCTTTGGAAAGGTGGATCCTTCAGGAATTTTCCAAGAGAAAAATGTGATCAAAATGATCAACCAGTTGAAGTGGAATTCATATCCCAAATCCTGGGCTTCGTGATAGTCTTTCTCTAGTTCATTGATGAGGTAGCTCACCCAGTTCATCTGCATGCCCTCCACACATTTTCTTGCGAGGTCCACCACGAACCCGGTGACCTGTGTGGGGTGGTTCTTCCTGATGAGCTTGCCATATATGATTTGGCAAGCGAGGTTCACTGCGCCATCCTGTATAGAGGCTACCTTGTAACCTCACTTTCCTTTTTCGACTTCACTGTAAGCCTCCTTGATACGTTGTACCAAGGAGAGGTCCAAGGCCTTCCCTGGATAAAACTATTGAGGGTTAGGTCCCTTCATTCTTAATCGTATAATATGGTGGATCAACGTTGGATCCACAATAATCCTCTGGTTGAGCCACAATTATCCTCCATGATAGCACAACAGGAGGAGTTTAACGCAAGAGTTAACCTGTTGGTGGTGGCCAAAATGGAGAATCTTCATCACATTTAGCACAATGGATTGCTCCAGTCCCTTAATCCATGGCTGGGAGACAAGGCGAGGCTTCTTCCTAGTTGACTTCGTCAAGTAGCGGTGGGGTGCTAGCATAACATAGTTCTTTTTGTCTCCTAGATTCAAGTCGTTGTTCTTCAACAACACGATCTGTCCTAACTGACTCCTGACTACACGTATTCCCTTTGGAATGTACGTAGTGAAAAATGTGTACTCATAATCTCGTGGGATGTTGTCATAGTTAATGATGCTATCTAAAGGTGGAATGTACTCAAGTAGGATCGACGGGATATGCTTCACATTAGCTAGATTTTCGTGATGTTTACTTCACTGCTCAGTTGCAGGGTTAACACGACCAGAACGACGTCCAATCAAAGGGGAAGCCTGCAGTCCTCTAGTCAACAATGCTTGGACACCTTCAAATAATGGTCTATCGGCCATTATCTTCTTAAGGACCTCCTCGATAGACTTCTCTAATTCAATAGGTTTGCCTAACATTCTTCACTTTTAAACAGATAGGTCGGGGTAGGCAAATGAATAAGTAGGGTAGAAAAATGGACTACGACATCTATTTTCTGATAACATAGCTCAACACAGAATCAATTCTCTTCTTGGCTCAGTTAATCACGGGTAGAAAAAAGTGGCCTCGATGCAACAATGGACAAGTTAAATACGTGGGGCCTTGTAACAGATTCTTCCAACGACCAGGAATGCTTCCATTAATGTCAATCTGTCCATTATGGTGTGGTGTCAACATCCAAAAAGTGGTCCATCCACCCATAAATGTGTTTTATAACCATTTTGGAGCGTCATTATAATGGTTGGAGTGCCTCCAATGGTCATATAGCTTCACCAGGGAAAAGTCCCATTCTACACAGTCTTGCTACTCCAGCGAAGTTCAAATCCCACGAACCTGCCTCCTACGAGGTTCTAGTCTATGAAGTCTTCCATCTATTCTCTGTAGTTTCTTGCATCTTTTCCAACTTATCTTTCTTCTTGTTGATCTTCCTTTCCTTCTTTCCTATGATTTGAGTCTCTCTAACCATTTCTGGAATCCTCTTTCAATTTTTATTCTTATCTTCCCCTATCGTAGTGACTTCGCATTGTTGATGTGCCCTTAAAGGGTCTGAAGTTAATATCCCTCCTATTAATATTTCCTTTGTGGATATAATTCTTTCTTGAATAGATAGGTCCTCCAAACCTTCTTGCATTCTTTCAACCTTGACAGCTAATTCCCTTGACTTCTGTTGCTTCAACTTATCCTCTCATTCTTTTATTAGTCAATCTATTTTTCTAGCTATGAAATCCCTTAGTTCTTTATTTTTCTTTTCTGTAGCTTCTTCCTCTACTTTCCTTCTGATTTGATCCCTCTCAATCCAAGTCTTACCTAACAGAAGTGGGAAATGGGCGATGTTCTCAAAAAAATTAATGACTTCAAATTCCTCTTGAGTCGATGTTCCATGAATAGTGATAGGTACATTAGTAACTCTTCCACATAGGGTTATCATATTTCCCTTAAACAAGCTTATCCTTCCCAATGAAGGTACCACAGTGGGATTTCCAAAAATTTCCCAAGTGTCTTCTGTCATAATATTTACTTGTGTTTCCTCATCCAAGACACAGTCTATGCCGAAGTCTTCTATTATTGTACTTATGCATTGTTTTACTTTCAGGATCTCTGGTAAACTAACATATTTGTGTACATCCATCATTTATTTCAATTGTAATAACATAGTCTGATTCTTTCTCTTTATGATTCTCTAACATGCCCTTAGTCTCTTGACTTCCTTCATAGTTTTCCTATCTCATGTTCATTCGTTCAACTTTAGAAATCATCCTTGCACAATCCTTAATCTCATGACCAATAATCTTACAACAAATACAAATAGGACCTACGCCAGGGAATTCCTTAGCAATGTGTCCCGGTCTTCTATAGTTATAACACAATGTCAATCCTCTTTTTCTCTTATATGTTCCCCAATATCTTCTATACTGTTCACTAGCATCACAGTGATGGTCCCGCAATCTGCAAAAAATCATTCTAGGTTCCTACACAATATTATTAATATCAACTCTTTCTTGCAACTATGCCCTAGCCTTTAGACTAGGACATAATCTGTTAAAAATACTTAAATTCATGCTTTCAAAACAAACATTTTCACTTTTATTTATCTTATCAAAGCACAAAGCTTTACCTCTTTTTAGATCTTACCTCTTTTCTTTAGATAAGACTTTTTTCTTAGCACATAGCTTCGCAAGTCAGGTAGAGTACTACGCACTTCAGAAACAAATCTATACATAGATATTCTCTCTTATTTACTTCAGTTCCCAGCAAACATAATTGAGGTCCCAGCAACAAAACCATTTTTTGGCATAGGGGAAGACCTAGGGTTCAATGCTTCAACAACGCACCAAAAAAATCCTAACTATTGGCCCTTTCGGCAGCACCTGCGGAGCATGAGAAGTCTCACCCGAGGTATAAGTAGGGGGGGATACAAGACGCAGGTGTTTGTAACCAAGATGGGACATAGATATGTGATAATAACACTTCGCAAGGTATTCTATTAACACTTACAAGGCGAGATGCACTATTTCATTATCTTTATTAACATCGTAGAACATACCCAAATATACATCGATTCAGTAACAATAAATATTAATCACTTCCACCACATAGCACACAACATTGAGTTAGATCTAACATTCATTTATCTTTAATACAAGTAAAGCACTAAGCGACAACAGATCTATACATAATCATCAAAGCATTGAGAAGATTCATAACATAACAAAATTTCACAAACCAAAGACACAAGATATACGTGGTTTACCCTAGTGTGGGGCTACATCCACCAACTACTTTGTCTTCTTTATTATTCTTCAATATCATGCATTCAATGACTCCTGTGCACTAAGCCACAAAGTCGAGCTTCGCATAGGACATGATATCTACGCACCGAGAACCAGATCCGCCTTCCAACTAAGTCAAGGCATAGGGCCAACTCTCTATTGAGAACATAGCCTTAACACATAGACATTCCCTTTCACAAAGCCAATCGAACCACTTGCACTTAGCCACTTCCCACTACTCAAACAACTTCTTTATATCATACATTCTTACTTATTTATACTTTTACAATACCTTACAATAGCTCCTAATCATGGGTAAATCCCATGGGCCTACATCCCATAACCCATTACAAAAACCCTAGAGACCCCTTACTGGGTCTACATAGCCTGCAAAATTGGTGAGATCTGCGATCTCATCTCCACTTGGGCGCTCCATCTTCGACTAGCCTGTTGAAGTCCAAAATTGGTCCAAACATGACCAAGGTTTCCTCAAACCTTGGTCGAGGGCCAACAAAGATTATAAAATAGGATTCAAGGGATGAAATTGGGCATAATTTTCTCAGAAAATCAAAGAACAATCAACAAAAGTTTTATGGTTTGTTGATAAATATGCTTGACACCTCAACTTCATGAGCTCATATCTTGAGATCCAGGAATTAAAATCTCATGCAAGAGGACTTGTTCGAAATAAAATACAATTTATATAAAATCTGAAATGATTTCCATGGTTTAAAAGTTAAATATCTTGTCCAGAAAATTAAAACACATTCCTCTCTTTAAAAAGGTAGTTAATTAAAATTTTCAAAACAAAAGTTTATTAAAAATATTTTATTAAAAGATGAAAAGGGATCACTTCAAGACACAAATGTTAATGATGAAAATTAATTAATAAGACTTTATTGAATCATTAATTAAATAAATTATTACAAGAAAGAGAAATCCCTAACTACTCAAGAAGTTAGAAGAATCGATTTTTAAAAGGCGAGAAAGGGCTTCATCAAAGAGAGAGACATAAAAGGTTGCATCATGAGCGAAGAATATCATAACATAAGGATTAAAAAATTAATATGCATCCAATATTCTGATCAACGAATCAATATCTCCATTGTAACATACCAAACCACCTAGGTTGGGCCACCCCACACAAATCTCAACTTCTAGCATTCTGATACCCAACTGTAATGTACCCTGTTACTAACACTTAACAAAATGATTTGATACCTCTTTGTGACATCCCCAACTTAGTGCTGAGCAATGCCACTCTAAAATTCTAGTGCATATATTATACACTATAACATTTTCTATGCATAAATACTTGAAGTAATGCACACGACTCCAAACTGGTTTGCAACACATTAACTTTCCATCTTGAAAAATGATCACTACTGCACATGCAACCATTCTAGCGTCACATGCAAATTATGTTTTCCTTGTGCGTGGGGAGTTCTTCCTTGTGCATACAAGAAAATCCAGTCGCTTGTGCACACATAATACTGTCTATGTGCACGACCATTCTAATCTCTCTTAGGAGACTCATGAACATTATTATAAGGTCAACTTTACAAGAGTAACTAACACCATTGTCATACTTAGCATGTACGAATACAAATACTGGATATCCACACTACACTTACATGTGCAAGAAACATTATATAGAATAAAAACAATCACATACATGCAACATCATACAAGAATAACCCCATATTAGACATAGATAATTAAGCACACGGTAAATGAGAAAAACACATAAATACACTTATCTTTTATGAAAAGTCACAAAATATGCATAGAATTTAGACGTTCATCCCAGCCATAGACGTTGTTACTTATAAAATTTCAGCAATAGGTCACCCCTGATCCAGGGCTTAAAATCCACTAGGAAAAAAGAATTCCTAATGCCAGGCTACAGACTGATAAACAATGGAATTGCTCAGTTCAAGGTGCCCACTACTGCAACTAGTATACAATCTCTCATTGCCCACATGCCTGTACCACCCCAAGAAGTGTGCCCCTTATTTTCTCAATATTCCTTCGGCTACCCCACTTCCCTTTCAGGGCTTCAAGAACATGACAGACAAGAAATCTCATAGCACTGTAACTAATTCCCAAAACACCAGGGAACACTTTCCAACAAATCTCTTACTTGGAGAGAATGATCATGGGCTTGAAAACCCATTTCTTCGGAAACAAAATCCCTCACCTGGAGAGAATTATCAAGGGCCTAACAACCTGCTTATTCAACAAAACATAGGTCTTCCTAGGCACATGATTAAACAATGACAATAGGTTAGAACAAGACACAATTTCCTTCGTAGAGGAAAGTTTGTCTCAATGGTTCAACAATGAGAGTGATTCCAAAATAATACACTAAGGCCAACAATATATATTGCATTCCTTAAACTAGACACTTGTCACCTTCAACATTAAATTTAGCCACTTGGTGACTCGTTCCCATCCCTCAGGAACTTAGGATAAATAATTTTCCATAAATTACACTTTTCATAAATATTAATAAAATATTCCCTTGGGATTAATCCCCCCCTTGGATTATCCCCACTTTTCCCTTTTTCAGTGGAGTTCATCCCCCCATATATTTTTGTCTGATCTATATGCACGTAGTGATGTGATATTATTAATAACTTGAGCGTGATTACAATTTACAAGGATAGGTGCACTGACCTATTTGCATCCCATCTCACCAGCCAAGTAACCACACAGGCTCTCTGGCCTCATATACATCCGTAATACCCTTGTTTCCCCCAATTTGTAAATATAACTATAACCTGCTAAAATACTATGGGCAGACTGAATATGTGTGGATGTTGGAATTGTTGAACCTTTTTGTTATAAAAGGTAATGTATATATTTTTGTTACTAAATAAAATGGAAAGTGTTGCATAACTGTTGAAGGGGTTTTCCAGGGTAGATCATGATGTATGAGAGAGATGGTGAGGGGAACCAACAATGGTTCAGATGACCCCCACCAGACCCAATACTCTACTGGATTTAAATTATTTAGACCCAGAACAATCCTCTGACCCAGAAAAGTAAATTACCATTCATGTTGTTAGTTGGGAAGTCCTCCTCAATAGTCAATGAGGAGATGGATAGAGTACCCATTTGAAAAAATTCCAGACCTGAACAAGAAATGGGGATTTGGACCCACAAAATCTTGTTGAGGAAGGAAAGAAAACAAAGGAAATTTTTGGGCAGAAAGGAGGAGGAAAGAGGAATGGGTCTGGTGACCATTTTCTGAGGAGGGAGAGCATGTGCAAGTCTTTGGTTTTTAGGAGAACTGAGAAACAAATATGTTCTAGGTACAAGAATTTGTTGGGAAACATTTTTCAGTCCAAGATGATAAACGTGGTTGCAAAGAAGATGAGTGACTAAGGAATCCCTCATTGTAGAACCCCTTGCTTGGTGGAGACAAAATCGATCTACCAAGTTCTTGTGGGAGGAGGAAAGTGATATCCATCCCTGGTTGTTTCTAAACAAGAGGAAGAGTCTCTCTCTGAGCATCATGATCTAGCTAGGGGATTGCCAACAGTAAATCCGTCCAGGAGTTTCTATGCCTACAGTTGGGAGGAAAAGGGAACCCTTTTCAGTGGTTGCATCACTATCTAGTTTCTAGATAAGTATATTTGGTTAAATATCTGTAGTGTTTAGATTAGAGAAAAAATTATAATATGTTTTAGAACTATGTAAGTTTAATTTCTGACAAAAGTGACTTTATAAATCTAAGTAAAATAAAGAGAATGTCTTAGCTGAATATCATTTGATTTTGTTTCTTATCTATTGACTATCTGTGTGTTAAAATAATATTTCTGGGAGTGGATGTTGTGGTGGACTATGTTGTACAGTTCAATGCATGCTTGGGAAATGATCACTGAACAATTAAAAATTTCTATAAAACATCTGAAAGAAGAGAGAGCGATTTTTCTTCATAATAGTGTTCTATTTTAGTATGTCCTCAAATCCTATGCTAGAAAGCTTAGAGGATATCTGTGTGGACTTAAAAAAATAATCCCAAATATGGAAAAACAGTAAAAGTCCTTATAAATAATTATTGAGGAAAAATAATTAGGAAATAAACACAAAATTTTCCTAATTGAATTAAAATACAAAAGTTCTCAAAATTTTATTTGGGGAATAACTAAACATTTATGTTAAATTTGGGTTAAATGTCCTAATTGTGGGAATAATCCCCTAAAATTTTGGTGGGAATTAAATCCTGGTAGAAATATTGAATTTTACTGTGGAGGTAAATCTTTGTCTTAGGACCAATTTCCTTAAATTTAGTAGTAGTAAAGCACAGTAATAAGGAAACAAAATTTACTCATTTACCCACAAGAAGGGAGAGATTATAATTATATTTTTAATTTCTAGAATGGATAAATTTCCTTGGAATATAAACTTTTATTAAATCCCTTTATAAAGGCTAGAAATTTATATTTCTCCTTTTCTTATTTCCTGTAAGAGAAAATAATTTCATTTAAATTATCAGGTAATATAACCATGCACTGATATATAAATATATGTATATATGTCTATATACATATTATATGCACGGATATATATGTCTATATACATATTATATGCATGCATATATAAATATTATGTATATATGTCTTAGGAACTCCGAGAGTTCGAAGCTCGAGGGCTCCGGGATGTTTGGGTGATGGGATTCCACGAGCCAAAGTCATCGAATGCCCGAACCCTTTCCTTCCTTGCACAAGGTTGTAAAGGTAAGAAATACAATTAATTAAATTATTGTATTTAATGTGATCGATTATCATAATTCAATATAATATACCTTTAATATAATATAATATATATTATAATCCAAAATATTTCATTGTATTTAAAACACAATGTAATTACAAGTGGGTCCCCTTCGGGACTCTGGAACTCCGAGTTAATTGAGAATGAAGAGTTGCAGGGAAGAGACATAGGAGATTGACCCAGAGAATACTCTCTCTTTTCAATTATTAAATATAGTATCTGATAATTTGAAACCTGGGTGTAATTTTTGAGGAATATAATATATTATATTATATTATTTTAAGATTTATTAAAATAGTTACAAGCGAATAAGGCCAGCTCTTTTCCTTTCCTTTTTAAATATTAAATAATATGGAAACGTGCATAAGTGGGGCTACTTCAGAGCTTCGAGACTTTGAGGCTCTGAGATATTTGAGAATAAACAAGAGCTTCGAGACTTTGAGGTTCTAAGATATTTGAGAATAAACGATGTGTTGGACTGCTGAAGGAGATTGACCATGAGTTCTCTCTCTCTTTCTCTCCCTCATTTCAAATATTAAATATAATATTGGATACCTTATAAACCTGGGTGAAATTTCCAAAAAGGTGAAATAATATATATATATTTTAAATGAGTTATTATAAATAAAAAACCCTCTTTACCTTTTTAATTTAATATTTAATGTGAAATTATGTGTAAGCTTGGACACTTCGGGGATTCAGGGCTCCAGGACTCCAGGGTGTTTGAGGTAATAGAATGAACAAGAAACGAAGGGATGAAGGCCCGAACCTACCCTTTCCAGCTCTAATGGTTTCACACATATCGATATAAACATTTAAAGTGATTAATTATATTATAAGTTAATATAATTAATTATATTTGCAACACTTTACAATATTAGTGGGACCCTCTCTGGAACTATGACATTAAGGAGATTTGGATTCATAAATCATGATGAGGAATTTCTTCGAAGTATAGAGACTTGGTTATTTATACACATTAATAATACTAAGCGATCCTTTGATATGTTTAATCATAT
>SNQJ01S0022726.1:5837-65564 GCA_010110895.2 Picea sitchensis | reverse complement strand
GAAAAGATGAGATTTGTAACAAGATATCTAGATTCACGTTCACATACTTTCATTCATCATCATACCAATTCCTCCAGCTGACAAAATAAATCAATAATCACCTCGACATTCCCACTCATGTGAGCCCAAGATCTCAATAGACTATACCAAGTGTGGAAACATCACTACCTCTTGACAGTTGTCTACATAGACACATGTCAATATCTTATAAGGGAAAACCATGATGATCATGAGAAACCAATCTATGACTAATCTAATTTCTAAAGGTGATTTTCTCAGATGTCAAGTGTTTCAGACGATGACCCTCCTATGCAATCCCTCCTCTCAGGAGTGGATTACGAATCATTGTGGATGAAAATGTTGGGAGAGTGTGTTCTACATTTTTCCAAGAGAATAATTCCCTTCTCTAGTATCATTAGATAGATTTATAGGATAGAATGGAATTCGGGATGTTAAAACATCAAGCATTGATGGTTCATCACATATCTCTTTAGTTCAGTCAGTCAAGAGGTCCACCTACATCTATCACACATTCGATTGAGTGATCGACCAACACACCACACCAATCGGTCGGATAGTTGACATGCTTGTCGGTCGAAAAATATACCAACAATCGAAGATAGTTTGGAAATGGATTGAACAACACTGCAATTGACTATGATTTGGATGGATAGTCGATTGGATCGAGTCCTATTGAGATGAATTGACAAAGAGGATTTTGTGGAGCCGACTCTAACCATCAACGGTTATATGTGGACAAGGTCTTCTAGATTCTGTGGGAGTCGGTTAGATCTTGAGACTATAAAATAAGACTTCTTGGGTCATTATCATATGCAGAATATGATTTGAGATTGCACAATATATCATGTAGATCAAGATGTGAAATATGCACTATGATGTTCTCATCACAATACGATGTGCTTAAGTGTTGTAACAGTGTCTTTAGACGACACCTTTTTTATTCAAAATTTATTTTCCCTCTTATATTGTCTGTAGTAATGTGTTCTCTATTTCATTCCCCAACAAGGTATCAGAGCCGATGGTTTGAAAACCTCAACCTATTACCTGCAAACCCTACTGAGTCTGATTTTTTATGTGAATGACTTTGGACCCGTGGTTTGTTGATTGGAACTTATTGAAACAAAACCAATATGTATGTATATCAAATATGGCTTCGAATATTGATCCTATTGTTCTGACCTGATCAAATTGTGTATTATGGGCTCCATATATGGAAAATATATTCAAAATTAAGGGACTATGGTAGTATACCAAGGTTGTGATCCCAAATCCAACAGATGCTTCAACAAAATTTGTCATTGGTGGAAAGAAGGATAGCGTTGTAGGTTTCATCACAACCTACATCTCACGATAAGTCTGCATATGGTCTGGTTGAAGCTAAATACCTTGTTTGACTGAGTTGACAAAATCCAAGTCATGCAGTTGGAGAAATAGTTGATCTCTCTTGATCCTCATTCCTTTGAAATAATGGAGGACTATTTAGCGCATGTTAAATAACTCCAGTTGAATTTGAGACAATGTGGAGAGAACTACAAGAAGAAGGATGGACAACTCATTTATTTGATCTTGATAAATTTTAGAACACCATTTGATGTGTTCATATTGACCTTCTGCACCAACTAGCACGCACACAAGAAAGAAGGTAAGGACTACTCCCATGAAGTTTTTTGTGAAATTTTGATCAAGGGTAAGGGAAATCTTGGTGGTAAGCATCAGACCCACTTTCTAAAGGGTAAGGGAAAGATAGATTCCAACAATAGAGTGCAGATTGACAATTCTACACATAAACCTTCATATACTGATCAGGGACCCTAGAAATAACCACATCAAAGTCAAAATAAGAAGACACGTCGGTACTATGGAAATACTAAAAATGTCGAGAAGAAATTCTTCAAGAAGTGAGATGATTTAGAGGAGAAGGTTAAGATACGTGAAGGAGACGTGTCGATTGTTCATTGACCCACTAATAATTTCACCTTCCAAGTTGGGACTTTTCAGGCCTTGATGTATCACACTCTGCAAAATGAATGGGTTTTTAACTCTGGGATCACTCATCATATGGTGAAATATGCCACTTTATTCACAAGATTTAATAAAGTTGAAGAAAGTATAATATATGATGTTCATGATTTTCTTTGGATGTTGTTGGTCAGGGTGATGTAGCTTATTGACATGGTAAAATTGTAGACGTCTATCATGTACCAAATCTCAGTGCCAATCTATTGTTTGTTTCTCAGTTGACTCATACCAGTAAGATTGTTGAATTCTGGCTAGATTAGTTCAATGTTCGGTATTTGAATAAAGGGAATTTTATTTTCATTGACAAGATTCTGGACACAACAGGAAACTTATACAAGTTTTGTGACTCAACTTGACATAAATCTAAACAGATTTCACTTATTTCTCACACTACTAAGAGAAGTCGATTTGGCATGAAACACTCAGTCCGTGCCTTGGGTCACTGGTAATTTTTCTGTTGATATGACTTCACCTGTGCAACTCTCTCCTTGGTCCAGGTATATGAATCCTAGCATGGAACCTGGGGGCATCATGTATCCGATGCCTACTTCTTCATTTGATATGAGTCGTGTCACCATGGGAGGTTGAAACGAAGCAGGAGCTTCATGATTTGGTGGAGATCGGAAAAAGAACATGTTCACGAACCAACAACCATGTGTGTCTTTTTCGTGTTCGAAATGCAAGTGGTACACAAAAAATACCCTCTGAACAACAACCAATGATGAAAACTACTGACAAAGGTGAGGAATCCACCAATAAGGCTAATGGAAACCAAGACACTACACGAATCCCAAAGTGAGAATAGATGTCGTTCCATCGAACATAAGGGAAACTACCCAGTCAATGACCAATGATGAAATGTCAATTGTTGGGTTCAAGATGACCTACCAATGATGAAAGTAGGGTCAGGGTTCCTGATAAGACCATAGTATCATGTGATTTTGAGACCAACTGAGGGTATGGTTGACATGCAAAGTCAATATTTCTGAGGAGTGGTCGAAGCAGGTTGATAGCCTTCCTTTGAGCAAGAGCATGCAGAGACATATGGTAGACTCTAGAAACACAGACTCAATGATGTGACAATTGGATGCATGAGGCATCAATAACGTTCTCTATAGGGACTGGAAGAGTAACCAGTTAGTAGATAAAACTCTATACTGGGTTCATCTTCCTAAGGCCATGCTAAACCCAAAATTATGATGACATAAGGACTCAGTAATTTTGTGCTTTGTTCAAAGGAGACACAAGTGCTGCCAATTATAATATAGTACTCCCTTCCCTCCCATCTTTTTTTGGTTTTTCATAACAAATGAATGCTATGATACAGAGGAGGGAATGAGTGTCTCAAGTAAGAAAAACTAGTTCCAGCAGTGGAACGTACCTATGCTCAATGCATGGGAATGCATATGGGAGATGGACACTTGGGGTGATGTTCCCTCCAGGGTATAGGGTGTCAAATTGTGAAGCATATAAACAAGTCTATGCTTGGTTGAGGATTCAAAAACTGCTTAGGCAATGGTTTATAGCGCAAAGCGAGAACCGGCTAAAGGCCCAATACTGTAAGCGAGGTAATGAGATGCAATCACAACTTAATGCCAAAAAATGTCCTTTTTTATGTCTTTTAGTCTACTTGGTGTGAAAAAGGGGTAAACTTGTGCCAAATAGATGTCTTTTCAAATCCAATTTACAAGTGTGAAAAAGACAAGTTCACTCGTCAATCTTTTATATTTTTGATAACGAGTCGGAAAATATATTAACGAAGACTCATGACCTTTCAAATCCAATTTTAACGAGTGTGAAAGGGACAAATCACTCGGCAATATTTTCAGTTTTTTAGACAATTCAGAAAAGATCTTTAACTAAGACTCATTTTTGGGAGTCTGCGGGTAATAAGGAAGCATGTGTATAAATGAGAAATGAGGTTCATCGTAAAGTCATGCATAGAATTATAATGGACTCTCGGTCCTAAGGAAAAAACTCGGCATGGGCACCAAATAACAGTTTGTCTAACTAAGGTACCCATTCTTGGTAAGTCTCTACCATTTATTAACGACGCTACTTATAGCATATGGAGGGTCATGCGTCGCAATAAATGGGTTCGTACCTAAGGCGTAAAAAGAAGTAGTCGAAGGATAATGAGAAATGCATGATGGAATGAATACCTATCCTATATGCTAGGTTATGAAAATATCTTCCTAAGGAGACAAACGACCGACCATGATATTGAAATCTGTAAGAAAACTGAGTTAAAACTACAAAAACCAGCTTAAAACCATTCTTGAATTAGTCAATTAGGTTGAAAAATAGCATGAAACTATATAAAGTGGGTAAAAATAACTTATAAATAGTAATAAAATCACTAACTACTGTATCATTTTGATTTTCACCCAAATAGTGCAATTTGGACTAAATTACCTCCAAGATTCAAACGACGATTGTGGGAGCATCAAGCAACAAAATCACAAACTGTCTGTATCAGGTAACTCTTCATCAATCACTGCTCATTTTATATTATACTTGGAATACTCCACGTGGATTTGGAAAGCCACATGGTAGGTTAAGCGACGCTTCATGTCCGTGATGTCAAACTTGATAACTTTCAAGCCACTAGGTTCTAGAGCTCATAAGGCAGAGAGTAAGGCATTCCTTTGTGTTGGACATGTATGGAGTACCTCCAAAGCCGGCATCACGCAAGGGGTTTGGCCCAAATCCTCAACAATGGAGTAGTTTTGGGCGGCTCTAGCATTAGGATTGTGGGTAGAGTGCTTTAGTAGTCCTTTCAAAATACGAGGTGGTGGCTCTGGTTTCTCAATCTGTAAGTTCATCTTTGGAGGGGGAGGAGGAGATTCTAGGCTGGTAGATTTTGAAGAGCCATAATCTCGAGAGTGGGTGACTATGTCAATTTTCGCGTCGACCATATTGATACAAACACGGTCGCCATCTTGCAACAGTGGGTTTTGACTCCACTACAGAGACCTAAGAAGACTCATCACACATAAAATCTCACCCAGAAGTCACTAAACCAAGAAAAAAATCAAAGGGAAGTGGTATACGTGACTGTTCAGGAGAACAGGGTGTATATACACATCTTGCAGTGAGACAGCAAGCGGGCATACACGATTGTCAGGGAAAAAAGAGCGTATAGGCTTCAAAACGAGGCCAAGAAAAGGAAATAAGGTTGGAAACTCAGACCTAGAGTGAACATAATCCGTCAAGCAGTGATACGACAAGAAACACAAAGGAAAAAGAGCAATGTAAGAAGAAAAATTACTTCAACCCTTAGAAGGAAGACTTCCCCAGTGGAGTCACCTATTCTGTTATGAGGGAAAAACTCTCTATGGCCAAGGGTAAACCAAAACAGACAGGTATGACTACAGATATCAACTCAATTCCAACATATTCTATATAAACTAATGTGCAATATAAGAAAGAGGCCTACCTCGATCCAACGTTTGATGATGTTCCATCGTTGAGCACTTCGACCCAAAGCTTTATACCTGCAATAAGTTCTTAACAAACAAGCAGAGAAAGAATATAGTGATGATATAATGGGGTTAACACATTAGATATCATAATCCATCAATAAACATTACAAACATGACCATAGATAATAATCATACATTTTCAATATACCAATAGGACGGGAAAGGAGTATTTCTATTAGTTATTGATCAATAGAAGTGACAGCATTACAAACATCCTTGTTGGCACGGTTCGAAACCAAGAAACCAAGTTCCTTCCAACTGGGCCTCCACCACTTCAATCCTCCACCAAAGGAAAGCTCTTAGGAGAGATTCAATGAGGTTCTCTCAATAATAGGGAAAGAGATTAGGGGTTGAACACTGAGTTCATACTTGAGAGACAAAGGAATGCAGACTCAATATGAAGTAATTTCTCCAGAGTAACTTTTCTCTCAAAGCTTAATGCTTTCTCCTCTTTTTTATAGCTCGGAATTGTGTTTTTATAACCTTCAGAATGCAATTGAAGGGTTGAGTCAGAACATTTCTAGTATGTGGAAGGACAAGGATCATAGATCTCTTGTCGTGACATGGAAACCTAACCTCATTTTGTATTTTCTGGCACAAATCCTGATGTACGTGGGATGTAGTGGAGCAGACAGCGTATACGCATCTTGCATGGCTGATAGGGAGCGTATATGTGGAAAAATGTATATTTTTGGCTCTGGATTCATCAAAATGGATGACAAGTCGACATAGGGAAATGGAAAAAGGCCCTTTGTTCAAGATAGAAATGGTGAGGCAAATCTTGCTATAACAGATGCACCCTAATGTGTGAGATCAAAGGAGTATCTGCGATGGCCAAAATAAATTATAAATAACCCATAAGTGGAGTGGTCAAGAACCAGCTGGACGAAATCAATTTCTCATTACATTATGTACCAACTTTGCATACATGGCTTACAAGAATACAATGCAAAACCATGTGGAAAATATACCAAATAAGTTTCACAGCCATGAATAGGAAAATACGAATGCGGTTACATACCAAAAGTTGTCATAGCCATGAACAAGGCCTAGTGAAACCAGTCTCAAAATCATTTTGAAGATATCTGTATACCATGGAGTACAAACTGATCTCCCGTGATCACTGAAGTAAAATAGGTGTTGGTCCAATGAAAGGGAAGCAATAGCTCAGGAAAGTTGTGACCACATAATGATGTCTTCAAGTCTTCTACACAATCGACCAAGGTGAAAATCTTCATCATGTGAAAAAAGGATTTGAGTTAGAACATGATGAGACATCCTTTGATTACCAGTCATTGAGGTATACCGTTAACAAATGTGAGACAGCCTACCAATAATGAAAGTAGGTATCAAGGCACTGAGTACATTTCTACAAGTGTGAATAAAGGAGTTGGTATCGAACACTTGAGAAATCCATTGATCAAGAGACATTGATGTATTCCCATCTGTCAATGGCAAGAGAGCCTGGCAATAATGAATGCAAGCCTCAAGGGACTCACAAATCTGTAGGTCCCATATCCAGAATAAACCAGATGAAGTCGATGGAAAGAGACCCGCTAAAAGGATAGCATTAAGGCATTTCTCATCAGTCAGCACGAGGAACAAAGAAAGATCTTCATGATTTGGTGGAGATCGGATGAAGAACATGTTCAAGAACCAATGACCCTGTATGCCTTTTTCATGTGCCAAATGCAAGTGGTACACAAAAATGACCCTCTAAATAGAAGCTAATGATGAAAACTATTGACAAAGGCGAGGAAACCACCAATAAGTCTAATGGAAACCAAGACACTGCATGAATCCCAAAGTGTGAATAGATGTCTTTTCGTCGAACACAAGGGAAACCACCCAATCAATGACCAATGATGAAATGTCGATTTCTGGGTTCAAGGTGACCTACCAATGATGAAAGTAAGGGCTAGTGTGCCTAATAAGACCATAGTATCATGTGATTCTGATACAAACTGAGGGTATGGCCGACATGCAAAGTCAATATTTCTGAGGAGTGGCCAATGCAAGTTGATAGACTTCCTTTGAACAAGAGCATGAGACATATGGTAGAATCTGGTAGCATAGACTCAATGATGTGACAATTGGATGCAGGAGGTATCAATAACATTCTCTATAGGGACTGGAAGAGTAACCAGTCAGTAGAGAAAACTTTGTACTGGGATCAGCTTCCTAAGACCATGCTAAACCCAAAATTATGATGAAATAAGGACTCAGTAATTTTGTTATTTTTTCAAAGGCGACATGATTGCTTCCAATTATAATATAGTACTCCCTTCCCGCCAGTCTTTTTTTGTTTTTTCATAACAAATGAATTCTATGATACAGAGGAGGGAATGAGTGTCGCAAGTAAGCAAAACTAGTTCCAGCAATGGAACGTACCTATGCTCAATGCAGGGGAATGCATGCAGGAGATGGACACTCGAGGTGATGTTCCCTCCAGGGCATAGGGTGTCAAATTGTGAAGGAAATAAACAAGGCTCTACTTGGTTGAGGATGCAAAAACTACTTAGGAAACGATTTATAACACAAAGCGAGAACCGACTAAAGGCTAAATACTGTAAGCGAGGGCATGAGATGCAATCACAACTTAACGCCAAAAAATGTCCTTTTTTATGTCTTTTAGTCTACTTGGTGTGAAAAAGAGGTAAACTTGTGCCAAATAGACGTCTTTTCTAATCCAATTTACGAGTGTGAAAAAGACAAGTTCACTCAGCAATTTTTTCTATTTTTTATAACGAGTCGGAAAAGAGCTTAACTAAGACTCATGACCTTTCAAATCCAATTTTAACGACTGTAAAAGGGACAAATCACTGGGAAATATTTTCAGTTTTTTAGATGATTCGCAAAAGAGCTTTAACTAAGACTCATTTGTGGGAGTCCTAATCAACATGTAAAGGGGGAGGCCAAGGCTCTTGTCTCGATCTTCTGCAGAAAGTCAGTATCTCACGAATAGATGACAAAATCTTGGGAAAACCCAAAGCTCTCAAAGTCAAGGATGAGAAGGTGCTAACAGAGGATATGGTCTCCATGATAGTTTGAATAATGTCTCTCAATGGAAAATACATCGGCGGGGGGATGGGATGCTCGAACAGGTCATCCCAATCATAGAGAACCTCGTCAGGACTTGGAGAGAGAACATTCGGGGGAAGAATAAATCTATGTCGTTCAAAAGGAGTGGGATTAGGAATGTTGATGATGTTATTGAAATCCGCATCACTCTCTTCAATGAGAGTAGGATTGACCAGAGATTGCACTGGTGTGGCCACTTCTTCAATTATAGGTTGAAGAGGATGCATAGTAATGGGGGCAAGAGTTGTTTCACCTTCGAAAAAGGAGGCGAGGTCAGGAGGGGATCACGTTGGTGGGATCATTGAGGCGATCAAGTGAGGAGTGGTGTGAGGAGAAACCATGGATGCCTCAGAATTTGAGGGGATCTTGAGTGAGCCCCATGATTCTGGTATCTTGGTCGTAACCGGACATAAACGAGTAAGGTGACTTCCTTTACAAGTACTGCAAAGAAATTTAGGCTTACGTCTGAGACATCTAGGCTTCTCGATGTGGCTAGTAGGGGAAAGAGAGTCATCTCTTGTATGATGAATAGAGGCTGGAGACATGAATCAACTGTGATTTGGGGTAAAAAGGATGGTTCCCCCAACGTAATTCGCAGATGTTGGGTGCAAGTTGTTCACATAATTTTTAGAAAATGTCGACCCATCTCTGACATGACTGGTAGAAGTTGGGGATGGAGCATCAATGTGATTAACAGTGACTGGGATAGCTATATATTGTGGCATTTGATTCCATGGTCTGAGGAAAGATTGATTCTGAAACATTGCAAGCCAGGAAGGATCCTAGGGTATTGCCTATCCCTTCCCAGAAGGGTGATATCTCAGGCTAAAATGGTCTAAAGAACTTTGGATGGGTATCGTCACTGAGGTCTATGAAGAGACCGAAGTAGGATAAGAACTATTCAAGTCAGGATATATGTTTCCCCCTTGCAAAGGGGCCCATAAATAGGGTAACCCAAACTGTAAAATTGATTTTCTCCATATGGAATACTCGGAGGCATCCGAGGGCCTGTCATGGGAAAAATGTTAGAAGGAATTAACATCGCGGGTGACAGATGCGTGGGTGGTGCATAATAAGTAGGAAAGGAACCCATATAGGCATTGGCTCCTAGAAGAGCATAGCTACCATGGGATTCAAAAGGAGGAAGGTTCCAACCTCCCATGGGGACACGACTCATATCAAATGAAGAAGTAGGCATCGGATCCATGATTCCCTCAGGTCCCATGCTAGGATTCATATACGTGGACTAGGGAGATGGTTTCACAGGTGAATTCATATCAACAAAAAAATTACTAGTGATCCAAGGCGCGGAGTGAGTGTTGTAATTATGCATACTATTGTAAAGAGCGGAAGGATCCATCCCTGTGAAATGAGTAGGCATTATGGGGTAGGTAGAAGAAAATGAGGGAGAGAAAGAAAATCCACTATCCATGATGGTGAAACCCAACAAATACTCCCAAGGCCAACTAGTAATCAAAGAGAATAACAAAGAGTCAAATGGCCAATATGCATGCAAACGAGCTAAAGTGGTTGAGTGGCCTCCCTTGCTAAATAAGGTATTTCTTGTCCAAGAGGGACCTAAGACTCCCTGCTAAAGTTTGGAGGTAACATAATCAGTTATAGAGGACCTCGTGGGCTTAACAATCAGTCAGTCAGATCCCCCCGGAGAGGTAATCCTCCATAAAGGTTGTGTGGTGTCCAACCTCTATCTGACCCAGGATACAAGAATAATAACCCTTGTCATTAACCTATGAGATACCTAAGTCAAGCAACTAATAAAACATTGTATAATCGATGCACAGACGAGCAGTCGTAACTCCGGATCACCGTATGGGTAGGGTAGCAAATCTAGAAACCTTGAAACCACTGCCTCTCACAGAGGTATGGGCACTAGCAAGATCCCCAATTATGAATAAATCCATAGAAATATCTCTGATGCTAGGTGAGTATCCAGGGGTTATCCCTTCAACTAACTTCGCGCAACCTCGTGATTAACTCCGGTGTGAGCGGAGCCTCCTGATATTACCAATTATACAATGGACTTCTCACCTCCCTGTCTCATACACATATGTTGATTTAATTTCCTTGGAAAAGTTTACTCACCAAATCCTATCCCAAGGCACTAAATCCTAGACTAGTTTGTGCACCCTAAAAATAAAATTGTGTCTAATCAATTTTAGTTTAAAGCGTAAATTTTATTGGATGTGATTGCTAAAAAGGGTATGGAAGTGAAACTCATGATGTTATGACTCTGCAAGAAGATAAATATGAATATAATGCAAAGTCTATCTTTATCTTTTCAATGAATGGTATGCTAATAAAAAACAATGCAATTTTCAAATTCAACTCTACAATTCAGAAATAAAATGCAATCTTTTGCTAAATGTACTAAATTAATGACAAAGGTTCAAAGACAAAAAAATTTAACCAATGCAAAATGCCTATATTTTTGTATTTTCAATATATTAAAGAGAAAATTTATGGACTGAGAAGCAACCTGATATAAAGAATTCTACTATGTATAAACGAAATAACTCAAGCAGAATACCAAGAAGCCAAGCCAACAGCCCAGGATTCAAGGACAAACAAGGATGAAAAACAATGAGAAAGATGACACCCATAAATTCAACTCCCAACAGGATTCCTGTCAACCCAGAGAAGCTCAACGGTCACTACAGATACCTAACAAGACTCAACACACATCAAATCTCACCTAGCAGTCACTAAACCAAGAAAACAAGCAAAGGGAAGTGGTATATGCAATTGTTCAGGAGAATAGGGCATATATACGCATCTTGCAGTGAGACAGCAAGAGGGTATAAGTGACTTTCAGGGAAAAAAGAGTGTATAGGATTCAAAACAAGGCAAGACAAAGGCAAGAAGGCTGGAAACTTAGACCCAAAGTGAAAAAAATCCATCGAGCAGTGATATGACAAGAAACACAAAGTAAAAAGAGCAATGTAAGAAGAAAAATTACTTCAACCCTTAGAAGGAAGACTTCCCCAGTGGAGTCGCCAATTATTTTATGAGGGAAAAACTCTCTATGGCCAAGGGAAAACCACAACGGACAGGTATGACTGCAAAAATAAACTCAATTCCAACATATGCTATATAAACTAATGTGAAAGATAAGAAGGAGGTCTACCTTGATCCAACGTTTGATGATGTTCCACCGTTGAGAACTTCGACCCAAAGATTTATACCTACAATAAGTTCTTGACAAATGAGCAGAGTGAGCATATAGTGATGATATAATAGGGTTAAGACATTAGATAGCATAATCCATTAATAAACATTACAAACATGCCCATGGATAATAATCATATATTTGCAATATACCAATAGGACGGGAAAGGAGTATTTCTATTAGTAATTGATCAGCAAAAGTGACAACATTATAGAATTTTGTGTCGACACGGTTCGAAACCAAGAAACCAAGTTCCTTCCAACTGGGCCTCCGCCACTTCAATCCTCCACCAAAGGAAATCTATTAGGAGAGAGTCAATGAGGTTATCTCAATAATAGTGAAAGATATTGGGGGTTGAACACTGAGTTCAGACTTGAGGGACAAAGGGATGCAAACTCAATATGAATTAATTTCTCCAAAGTAACTTTTCTCTCAAATTTGAATTCTTTCTCCTCTTTTCCATAGCTCATAATTGTGCTTTTATAGCCTTCAGAATGCAACTGAAGGGCTGAGTCGGAACGTTTCCAGTATGTGGAAGGCCAAGGATCAGAGATCTTTTGTCGTGACATGGAAACCCAACGTCATTTTGTATTTTCTGGCACAAATCACGATGTACATGGGTTGTAGTGGAGAAGACAGCGTATACGCATCTTGCATAGCTAATAGGAAGTATATATGTGGAAAATGTATATTTTTGTCTCTGGATTCATCAAAAGGGATGACAATTCTGCATAGGGAAATGGAAAAGGGCCCTCTGTGCAATATAACAATAGTGAGGCAAATCTTTCTATAACAATTGATGACTTATTTATTACTGAAATTACTAATGCTCTCATATTTAGATTGAAGAAACAACTTGTAGACTCCTTTGACATGACAGATCTTGGCACTCTGCATTATTTTTTGGGTCTTCAAGTTTTACCACTTTTTGATGGTTTTTCCATTTCTAATTCTAAATATGTAATGGATATGTTGACATGTTTTAATATGGTTGATTTCAAGCCTTATGCCACTCATTTTTAGTCCGGAGTGAAGCTTACTAAACCTTGTCAAACACCCATTGTCGATGCTACACTCTATCAACAATTGGTCGACAATATTATTTATCTTACTCATAGTCAACCTGATATATCATGTGTTGCCAGTGTGGTTTCTCGGTTCATGCGAGATCCCAGATAAAGCCACTGGAAAGCAGTCAAACACATTTTTTGATATCTTACTTCATGTCCCCATGTTTTAGTTCCCCATCTTTGTAGTAGAAGGGACTTCCATGGATTGTCACTAGAGGAATATGAGTGAAAAGGGAGTCATTTAATGTCACTTAGTTAGGAGATATTATATTATTAAAGTGACATTAGGGAAAGCAAAGTAACTTTAGATTAATAAGTTACTTAATTATTATTAAAGTGATTTTTAATCATAAAGTGAAAATTGGAGGGAAAATAAGGGTTATATTTGAATTAGTCAAAAAGGAGAAAATTATAGAAGTTACATTTGATTTGGTAAAAAAATGGAAATATCTAGAGGGATTGATGTAGTCCAAAAGGGGAAGTTCTAGAAGGCATGGAAGAAGGATCTAGAAGGGGTTGGAAAAGTATAAAATAAGGGTAACCCCTCACTTATGATTATTAAAATTTGATTAACCTCTCTTATGGTGCTCTTTGAGCCATTGTTTCGTTAGGTTTTAGAAAAAGCCTTCCATGGTTAGTCTTGTTTTGGTGGTGCAATATACATCCTAGCTAGACAAGGAGGATTATCCATCTAAGATCTTCATTGGAGCTTCATATTGGGTTTGTTTTCAGTTTTGGTTGTAGTGATCTACTTGGAGAGGTTGTGCCACTTGGAGGGTTCAATATCATATGTTGAGGGGGTCACGACATGATTCCAGGTTTTTGGCCTGTAATGTGTGTTCTCCATTGATGTCTTTCAACTGCCATAGAAAACTTTGGATCATTGTATTCATATTTTCTTTCATAATAAAATACCACCTATTGTCTCTTCTATTTCTGGTGTATTTTTATTACATGCAATATGTCTGACAAAATATCTATTAGTAGAATGCACGAAAATTGTTTGTGAAAAATTTTCAACTAGATTAGAGCATCAAGAACATTTATTTCATAGAAGGACATAATATTCCAACCCATTATATTGGGGATATTACATCTTAAGGGTACCTCTCAATTTGGTATCAAATATTGTTGTAGTTTAGATTCACTAGTTCGCTTCACTGACTCCGACTAGGCTGGCGATGACGATGACTATAAGTCTACTTCTGTATATGTGTTTCATTATGGCACTAGACCTTTGGTACATTCATGAAAGAAACATAAGTTAGTCTCTCTGTTGACTACATAAGTAGAATATCGTGGAATTTTCAAGAAGGTACAAAAGTAGTTTGGATTCGTCAAATTTTGGGCGAGCTTGGATTTCCTGTTCATACCTAGACTGCAATATTTGTGATAATCAAAGTGCCATACAGGTTGTTGACAATATCGTCGCTCATAGTAAGATGAAGTATGTTTAGATCCATTCTCACTATTTGTGACAATTGGTTCATGATGACATTGTTTCTCTTGAATATCTTTCCACTGAAGATCAAGTTGTTGATATCTTCACCAAACCTTTAGCTGAAGCCATATTTATCAATCTTCTCACTTTCCTTGGGATTCAGGAAGAAGGAATTATGGGGGGTGTTCCAGTAATGTATTTTTACCTCCTGAATCTCTTGAGTTTTGTGTTGATGGGGGGGTGTTGGAACATCAATAATCAATGTCTCATCACACATCTCACATGTTCATTCGGTTGATAGGCCGGCCTACATATGGACACAATCATTTGATTGATCGACCAACGCACCACACCAATTAGTTGAGTAGTCGACGTGAATGTAGGTCAGAAATTTGACCAATAGTCAAAGATAGTCGGGAAATGGATCAACCATCCTTGTAATTAACTAAGAGTTGGATGGATAGCTAGATGGATCGAGTCCTATCAAGTCGACTTGACAAAGTGGATATTGTGGAGCCAAATCTAACCACTGACGGTTATATGTGGACAATATCTTCTGGATTTTGTGGGAGTCAGTTATATCTTGAGACTATAAAAGAAGACCCATTGGTTCATTATCATATGCAGAATGTGATTTAATATTGCACAATAGATCATGTGGATAAAGATGTGCAATATGCACTATGATGTTTTGATCACAGTATGTTGTTCTTAAGTATTGTAACAATGTCTTTATATGCCACCTATGTTCTTTGAAATTTATTTCCCCTCTTTGATTGTCTACAACATTGCATTCTCTATTTCATATCGTGAAAATCATAGTATGTTGTGCTTAAGTCTTGTAACATTGTCTTTATATGCCACCTATGTTCTTTTAAATTTATTGTCCCTCTTCGATTTTCTGCAGTATTTCATTCTCTATTTCATATCATGTTCCATTTCATTCCCCAACAGGAAATATACCCTAAGGTGTAGTTGTAACAATTGGTCGGCTTCACACAACATTTCAAGGAAAAAGATCTAAAGGGATGGTCAATGATGTTCTCCATGGATAATTGGTGGGGACTAAGAGGATGGTATTTGATGTTCTCCCAGCCAGCCATGGACCCAAACCATTCCATTATCGGGTAGGTCCCACACTATAGATGCAGAACCAGTCAAGTCATCCAAATAAATTCACTTAAAGGCTCAATTGGAACAGAATAACACAACCCCAATATCATCAATGCACCATATTTGGGGGTAAAAATATTTTCCTTTTACCTCACAAAATCCAACAATATCAATGGGAAAGATGGAATAAGTTAAGAACCCAGAGATGGTATCAATATGTTGACAAGCTATATTCATCTCCAAGAAACAATATTATTTTTGGCAGATGGTTTTCCTACAAGAAAAGAGACTATAAAACAAGGCGAGGAGCTCATTTTTAGGGTCGATACTTTGGGGAATTTAAGAGTATCTTATAACTAGAGTTGTTTGATCAAGATCCCCTTAGACATAGACATATTTTTTAAGGTTGTAGGATTTAAGAGATTCATCCCCTGCATTATGCTTTAGTATGTGCTTCTTCTTCTGTATGTGTTCCTGTAAATCTACCATCCCATGTTTGGCTTCTCGTATCGTATCATAATTAATAAAATCTCAAGCAACAATTTTTATGAAATGTTCAATGTAATTATGTGTTGTATAGCTTATGATATTGAAGTGATTTCCTATGAATGAATTACCACTTCTTATCATTTTTTCATATGTTTAATGATATGCAGAGGGTTCCTCCATGGATTTAAATATATTAATTTTTTTACTATTTGATGAATAATTTAAAGATCGGTTACAACTGTTAGAACTGGTGAAATCTTAATTGCTCGACACTTTTTTCTTTCCATAGATTGTGAGATTCACCTTAAATTTGCCTCACATGTTTATCATGTATTTCTTATCAATCCATCACTCACCATATTTAAACTCAAATTGTCTGAAGAACTTTTGGACAAATTCCTCTTATGGATAAATGTTTTAATATCTGGTTTGGGATTGTTTGAGGGATGAGAGTTCTATAAGAGAAAGAGAAAAACTTATCCACTTTTTTTCATAATTTATGTTGTTACAAGCATGGATTTAAGGCTTTTCATGAGTCTTATCTCTCGGGATTCCTCGACATCATTCCACTCATAGCCTGGAACATCTTGAGGGACAACATCGGAAATGATGTTGTTTCCAGGGAACAGAATTTGAAGTTATCTTTCCTCAGGGATACGACATTGCAAGATCTGATACTCGAAGGTGAATGAGTTTTAGGAATCCGATTATTTATTATTTCACTTGGCAAATCCAAAAAGAAAATATTTGGTGTATAACTGAATATATACCAAAAATAACCTAGATCTTGAATGTACCCCATTATACTCAGATCCAAAGAATCTTGTAACCTAGATAAATATCAAAGAACATCAGATCTCTCCATCTTCAGGTAGCCCTAATTTAGAAACCCTTCCTTCTGTTATTCGTAGAGGTAGAAAATATTTTTAGTTAATTGATATACCTATTTATTCTACTTATGTTGTCAAGCTACCTCCTGAACCCTTAATATATCTACAAAATTCTCCCTTGGTATTCTATCAAGAAGTGAGCTCTTCTTTCAAGCCCTTTCTGAAAAATCTTGTTAACCCTCCATATGTTGACGATCGTAATTGTATTTTGCAAATTCTTATAGTTAACCTTGGAGAAGGAAGAGATGGAGGAATTATCCCTCCCCCACCACCTTTAAACCCTTAGTTCACTGCCATATTTGGACCATTGAATCCTCATGTACATGTTCATGATCTCCCTGAAAATTACTTGAAGCTCTTTCCCAAGTATAATGGTGAACCAACTCTATTTGTTGAAGAACACCTGGAAAGATTCCAAGATTCCACTGACAACCTATTTGTGGATCATGATGATGTCTTCATGAGGTTGTTTGTTCAAACCCTATAGGGAGATGTCCATAAATGGTTTAGAGAGATCCCTACAAACTCCATTTATAGTCGGTAGGCTCTTGAGTATGCATTTATGAAGTAGTAGGGAGAAAAGAGGGACAACCTATATTGCATGATTGAGTTTGGCTCCCTCAAGAAGAAATCAAATGTGTTTGTTGTTGAATTTAACATGAGGTTTAACAATCTATCAACAAGATTACTAGAAGCATCAAGACTTTGCAGCAAGAATATAAGGTCACATATGTTGGGGATTTTGATGCAGACTTTGCCATGGTATTAAGAGAAATAAGAGCTCTCAGTTTGTTGATAATTCAAGATGATGCAATATACATTGAAGGGAATATGATTTCATCAAGAAAAATAAAACAATTTTTTTTATCAATCAGACAAAAAGAGGGTTAAATAAGATTATGGTCCTTCATATCAAGTCAAATATTCCCATGAATATTGGATGGATGAGATCTCCAGACTAATCAAAAATTTGAAAAATAATATGTCCATATTTGAATTGGAGAATGGTAATGCATGAAAAGTCCCTCAATAAGGAGGGATAATGAACCCTAACTATTTTAGCAGGCATTTCAATCCTCAACTCATGAGGAGAGAAAGAAGAAATGGTGAACAACCTACCCAACCCCTTGTAAGTACTAACAATGAAAATAACCTGGTGGAGAAAGAAACAGAGGAAGGATATGCTGAAAACCCAGAAAAAATAAACATATTGAAAGAGGAAAAAATTCCATACATATAACTCAAGATGATTATGAACATTCCCTCAACAACAGGAAACAAACCCCTAAAGGTGAATCTAACAAAGAAATATGGTTCTATATTCAATACATGATGTTTGTTGATGCGCTACAGGTTGAGATGCACATGAAGTATGATATTGGACCCAAGAAAAAGGAATCCAATGAGGATGGTCATTCCTAGCCTAAGAATCTTATCCCAAGTCTTTCTATGGATGAATTCAAAAAACTAAAAAATATTCCCACGACTAAAGAATCTAGTGAGACTTCAAGACCTAAAGAGAGGTTAAGGAACTTGAGTAATCAATTCCGCCTTTAAACATTGAGAAAGAACTTTCTAAAATAAATATTATTGTCCCACTAGTGGATCGTTAGCTATAAATCCTTCATACCACAAGTAAATTGAGAAAGTGATATAGGTAAAGGGATTAGAAGGTCCTCCTAATACTGTAAATCTACAAGATGAGTCTCCCACTGTAGTTTTTTTTCCTCACTAAGATGATAAGGAAGAGTATGTTGCACCTTTCTATGTGACCTTAAACAGAGATGAAAAGATGTTGCACAATTGCATGTTGGACTTTGGACCATCCCATAACCTTATTCCCAAAGTAGTGATGGAAAATTTGGGGTTGGAAATAACTAGTCCCTACCATGACCTCTATTATTTCGATGCCAGAAAGGTGAAGTGCGATGGGTTGATCAAAGATATGGTAGTCACCTTAGCTCAACTTCTTGTTAAAAATATAATGGTGGATGTAGTGGTGGATGATGTTCCTGATAATTATGGGATGTTTCTATCGACAACATGGGCAAGAAATATGGGTGGTACAATGTATATGGACATGAATTATTCTACTATAGTAGTTTTTTGAGGAGAAAAAAAGAGATTATTTAGGGAAACAAAGTTTTCCTATGTGTTTAGTGATCAAAACAATTCTATAAATCACCCAATATATGTTGTTAATGAATACCTGTGTTGTTGCATCCTCACAGTCAATGAATAACACAAAGAATCCTTGAATATTTCAAACCCTATTGTGAGCTCTCTCCAAAAAAAAAATGGTATATGGAAAATGTATTTTGATGGAGCATATTTAAAGGAGGGAATGGGAGATGGAGTAGTACTCATTTACCCTGAAAGAGAAGAAATCCATTTGTCCTACAAGCTAGAGTTTGAGGCCACTAACAATGTAGATGAATACGAGGCCCTAATTCTTTCTTTGGAAGAAGAAAGGAAGATGAAGATCACCAATTTGGTGGTCTTTGGAGACTCGAAACTTGTGGTGAAGCAAATCAAAATCCAATATCAGAAAAGGCATCCAAGAATGAGCGCATACAAAAATAAGGTATGTGATTTAATTGACAATTTTTATAAGGATTTTAATATTACTATTGTCCCAAGAGAATTTAACCAACAAGTTGATTCCTTAACAGTGGTAGCTAGTACCTTTGAAACCCCTTGTTGTCCCTCAAATGAAATATGAGATTGAATGAGGTACATACCTTTCATCCCTGATAAAATTAAGTATTGGAAAGTTTTCAAAGATGACCAATAGATCAAAAATTGTATGGAGGTCATAGATGAATTTTATAACAACCGTGTAGACTCAGATGATGAAGAAGGAGGAGATCCCATGACTGAAAAATAAATTCAAATGACTTCTGAGTTTGGCGAATACATGGTTGGGCATAAATTTATTCAACTCAAAAATAATTTTATTCCCAAAGAATTGGTTCCCCTGGAACAACTATTTTATAGAAATGATGTGTCTATAAATCCAACAATCCTTCCTAAAGATTACAACTCTAAATAATTCAACATTGGAACCGAGAAAGAACCTAAAATCATCAAGTTGTCCAACAAAATTCCTCCAAAATGAAATGAAGAGTATTTACAGTTGTTCAAGGAGTTCATAGATGTTTTTTCTTGGAAATATGAAGATCTAAAGACCTATGATACCAGCATCAGATCATATAGAATACCACTCAAGACTAGTACCAATCCTTTTAGGAAGAAACTAAGGCAAGTTAATCCACTTTTACTTCCCACAATTGATAAGGAGGTGAGGAAATTACTTGATGCTCAAATAATTATTCCCCTCAAGTATTCTGAATGGGTTGCAAACTTGGTCCCAGACAGGAAGAAGAGTGGAGAGATAAGACTTTCTGTGGAATTAAAAAATATGAATAAATTCTCATTAAAAAATAATTACCTTCTTCCAAAGATGGATCATATACTTCAGAAATTTTTGGGAGAAAATATGATCTCCGCGATAGATGGTTTCTGTGGATATAACCAGGTGGAAATGCATCTTGATGATAGGTAAAAGACAACCTTTACAACCTCATGGGGAACCTTCATGTATGAAAAAAAATCCCTTTAGTTTGATCAATGTAGGAGCCACGTTTCAATAAGCTATGCACATAGATTTCATAGGAGTGAAGGACATATTCATTGTCATATACCTTGATGACATGACTATTTTCTCTAAGACAGATGAAGATCACGTCAAGCCTTTGAAACAAACCTTTGTGAAGTGAAAGAAGTTTGGTCTGTCATTGAACCCAAAGAATTCTTATCTTTCCACGTCATATGGGAGGCTCCTAGGCCATATTGTAGCAAATAAAGGGGTAAATATAGATCATGAAAAAGTGGAGGAAATCAAATTGATCTGTTTTCCTAGAAACAAAAAAGAGATACAATCCTTCATAGGCAGGATTAACTTCTTGAGGATATTTGTGGCAAATTTTTCTGAGATGGTAAGGTGTATCACTGGCATGTTGAAGAAGGGTTGGGAAGTAAAATGGACCATTGAAGATAAATAATATTTCCAACGAATCAAAGAAGACTTGGGAGAATCACCAATACTAGTCATCCCAAACTATGAAAAAGACTTCCTTGTTTTTTCTTTTGCTTCAAAACATACGATAGTTGTTGTCTTATTACAAAAGAATGAAGAAAATCAAGAGAAAACCATAGCCTTATTTAATAGATATTTAAGAGATGTTGAGATAAGGTACAACAACCTGGAAAAACAAGCATATTCCCTGGTCAAAGAATTGAAAGCTTTCAAAGACTATATATTTCACTAAAAGAAATTGCTTTCGTTCCTGCTAGTGCAATAAAAGACATACTTACTTAGCCAGACCATGAAGGAAGAAGAGGTAAATGGATTCCCAAGCTCCAAGAGTATGATTTGGAAATAAAAACCACCAAGTTGGTAAAGGGACATTTGCTGGAAAAACTTATGGGTGAATCAAATTGCAAATATCTTAACATAAATTCTCTTACAACAAACATCATGGAAACAAAATGAGAAGAAGATGAAACACAAAAACTATATTCTAATATAAATCATAAGTTTGTCGAGTATGAGTGGTATAAAGATGTGATTTTCTATTATCAAAATCTAAGTTTGTCACCATCTTGGGACAAATCTAAGGCTAGATCAATCAAACTCAAGGTTTTAAAATACTATGTTATGGACCAGAATTTGTTTTGGAAATATCTAGAAGGAATATTGCTAAATTGTCTTACTGAAGAGGAAATTGAGGGAATTATTCATGAGTTTCACAAAGGGATATGTGGAGGCCACCATGCATGGAGAGACACTGCATACACAATACTCAAATAYGGTTATTATTGGATTTCATTAATTTTCTTATGTAAACTGCATGATTAGAGCATGTGTAGAATGTCAAATGTTTGCAGGAAAGAAGAAATTGTAGTATCTTCCACTCAGACCTATCAAAGAAGAAAAACCCTTCCAACAATGGGGAATGGATTTCATTAGTGAAATAAATCCAAATTCAAGTGGGAAACACAAATGGATCCTTACTTCCATAGATTATTTTACCAAGTGGGTGGAGGCTATCCCCACCAGGACAACAACTAACACAATCATTATCAAGTTCCTTGAAGAGAACATATTAGCAAGGTTTGGATTTCCTAGAAATATCATAACTGATAATTTTGAAGCCTTCAAATCTTTAATCTTAAGAATTTTTGTCAAGAATATAATATAGAACTTGGGAATTCTACTTCTTACCACCCACAGAGGAATGGTTTTATTGAGTCATCCAACAAGAACCTCATCAAGATCATAAAGAAGATTTTTCCCCAAAACAAGAAAGCTTGGGATTCCCACTTAAAATATGCATTTTGGGTAGGTAGAGTGAGCATCAAGAGGTCCATTGGTACTTCTCTATTTCAGCTGGTATATGGGCTAGAAGTTGTTTTTCCCATCCAACTCAACCTTCATGTGATGAATTTAATGAAAGATGAAGAGGCAGAGTTAGATGATATGTAGAGAAGAATCAACCAACTAATTGAAGTCTGGTAGCTAAGAGATCAAGTGCAATTGAATTCAGAAGCTCCTCAAACAAAAATGAAAGAAACATTTGATAAGAGTACCAAAAAAAGGAGATTTATGATAGGAGATCTAGTCTTAAAGTGGGATTCCAAAAGGGAAGGAAAGGGAAAACATGGAAAATTCGACAACCTCTGGCTTGGACCTTTCCATATAATTGCAGCACAAGACAACAACACATATGAACTAGCGCAAATGGATGGAGATTCATTTGGGGCTCCCATTAATGGGAAGTTCCTCAAACATCTTTTGCAATATTGAATGCTGCAAAATTTTCTATCATGTACATAAATAAATATTTTTCCACTCATGTTACATATTTTTAATTTTACATCATTCACCATATATTACACAAGAAAGCAGTTAGGGTTCTAACTTTAAGTTGTTGAGAAATTATGTTTCACCTATTAGATCATGTTTTCAGGTGCACAGGGGATATCAGGTTTTAAGGTAGAATCCACAACCCAACAGGAGAAGGCACTTGGTATACAGTTCTCAGCATACCACAGGGGTGTGTTGTCCCCATTGGAGCCACTATTATTACTAGATTTGTTCTAGTCGTCAGTGCGCAAAATGATCAATATCATGAGACCGAAACTTTCAATAAGGAGGATAATGGAGAGATTATATGGCCTATAAATTGAAAGGGGAGAGAATATGATTGAGAGCTCGGAAAATTTAACAGTGAAAATCAAGCCCTAAGGGCCCAAGGATAAGTTTGAAGCACCTGGGAGTTTATTGGGAGCATAAAGGAGGTCAACACATTCTAAATAGGAATAATCCCCTTTCCAAATGGGACTATATCATAAGACCAAATATTAAGGACCAGGGGTTGGAAAAGATGTGGCTCGATCATCCAACAAACACAAGTGATCCTGATCTATGGTCAAGGATGCATGTCACATCAGAAAAAGGGACAAAAGTTAGCACGTTATTGGGGTGCAATGGTCGTTTTGAAGAGACACGTAGTGAAGGATGGATAGTGTCGCATGGTATAATACCGAAAGTAAAATCACTCCCTTAGGGTCATGAAAATGATATTCTTGTTCTTCCAGGTTACACATCCACCACCTCGGCACATAGTTGTTTGTTCAATAAATGCCACCTAGAGCCAAAACAATAGTCCACCTATACACTGAGGAATATTATGAAGGCTTGACCCATCAACAACACATATTCATGAGCCTTCCAAGGATCACCGCCTATTTAGAGAAGGCCCACTAGGATTTTGGTCGCCATATCAAGTCTAGGCACATGTAGGCTGAGTCCCAGAGGACACTTCAGCATTGACATGGACCAATATGAAGCTGACACATGTCCACGGGTCCATGGTGAGGTCATCATAACGTCATCTAAATTTGCATGTTTTCCCCAAATTTTAAAAAGGCTTCGAACCATTGGAAAAAGGACGCATGTTTAGAACAGAGGCAGGAGGAAGAATATCTCAAGCAAGTGGAGGATTCATTGATAGCCATCCAAATCAGTTGGAAAATATGTGACGTGTAACAAGATATCTAGCTTCATGTTCACATCCTTTAATTCATAATCATACCACTACCTGTAGATGACAAAGGACAACAATCATTTCCTCGACATGCCCACTCACATGAGTCCGGGATCTCAATAGATCATACCAAGTGTGGAAAAATTCTTACCTCTCACCAATGTTCTGCATAAACACATGTCAAGATATTAAAGGGGAAAACCATGGGGATCATGAGTAACCAATCTATGAGTAATATGATTTCTAAAGGTGAGTTACTCATATGTCAGGTGTTTCAGACGATCACTTTATTGTGTAATCCCTTCTCTCAGGAGTGGATTATGAATCATTGTTGTTGCAGATGTTGGGAGAGTGTGTTCTATGTTTCGCCAAGAGAAGAATTCCCTTCTCTGGTATCATTAGCTCGATTTAGAGGATAGAAGGGCATTCAGGAATATACCCTAAGGCGCACTTGTATCAATTGGTCAACTTGACAAAACAGTTCGAGGAAGAATATTTGAAGGGTTGGTCAATCATGTTTTGCATGGATGATTGGTGGGGACTAAGAGGAAGACTTTGGATGTTCTTCTAGCTAGACATGGACCCAAATCATTCCATGGTTGGGTAGGTTACACACAACATATGCGGACCTAGTCAAGTCATCCAAATAAATTCACTTAAAGGCTCAATTGGACAAGAAGAACACAACCCCAGCAGCATTAGCATGCCAACTTTGGGGGTAAAAATATTTTCCTTTTACCCTACAAAATTAGACAAGATCAATTGGAAAGATGGAAGTAGTTAAGAACCCAGAGGTGGTATCAAGATTCTGACAGGTAGTATTCATGTCCAAGAAGCAATATTAATTTTGGCAGACAATTTTCCTACAAGCAAAGAGCCTATAAAACAAGGCGAGGAGGTCATTTTTAGGGTCAACACATTGGGGAATTTAAGAGTATATTAAAACCAAAGTTATTTTATCAAGATCCCCTTAGACATAGATATATTTTTAAGGTTGTAGGATTTAAGAGATTCATCCCCTATTTTATGCTTCATTCTGTGTTTCTTCTTATGCATGTGTTCCTGTAAAGACACCATCCCATTTTTGGCTTCTTGTATATAATCACCATTAATAAAATCTCAAGTAGTAAGTTTTATGTCATGTACATTCCTGTTTTTAATAACATTGATGTGATTTAGGAATGCGTACGCATTCCTAAATCACACACATGTTATTTTGATTTCAATTTTTTTAGGAACACATGCACATTCATGAACACATGTTTCTTAAGAATGCACAAATATTTATAAATAATCCAAGATGTCAAGTTTTTGTGGTGGTTTGGTGAGTACTAAGGATATCATATTCAGAACACATGTGCATTTCTAGGAATGTGCACGTGTTCTTGCTTGCACACGTTAGTTCGTGTTAGGATATTTAGACACTTAGGAGTTAGTTAAGAACTACTTGGTCTAATGTGTCGTTAGGTAAAAGTTTGTTTCTTAGTGTGTTTCTTTAGTATGCATTAGTATTCATTTGTAGTTAGGACATCCGACGGTTATGATATGTTCTCGACATCGAGTGATCTGATGGATCATACTCTCCTCAATGTTAACAACCATTGATTGGTGGCTTAACACTCGATTGGTCCATGATCTACATTTAAAGAGCATGGAGGGTCATTTTTCGATGATCGATTGTGAGAAACTCTCTTGTAAAATCTCTTTGTAATCGTTTTCTTTGCATTAATAAATTACTTCAAGTGGTCACGTTGGTTGGGGTTGTGGATGTTTCCGTGTAGGGGTTTTACCACGTGAAAACATCAATCTGTTGATCTTTGATATGGTTATGTGAGTGGTTACTGAAGGTGTTCTTCCTCTATTGGAATACCTATGTTGTCAAACATGGTATCAAAGCCTGTTTGAAGACCCGCTTATGTTGTAGATCGAGATCGTGAAGCCGATTTGTATCATCTAAATTTTATGTCATTTCCATACATTTATGGGCTGAGAGGATTGTTCTATTGTGTCCGGAGCACTCGTTTCATTCAGTAACACTTTTCATTTCACTCAAAAAGGTTTCTCTTTCCCCGAGATATAGCCATTACAGTCAGATCCGGAGGTATAAAGCTTGAATACGGATTTTTTAAATTTTTTCAAAGTAGTATTTTGGTTTTATTTTGGTTTTGTATTATTTATTTCTGGGTTGATACTCTTTTAGATCTGCATATTCTCTTTTCCCCGCACCCTATGCGATCTCGGAAAATAAAAAACAAATAGGAAAAGGTCCATCTTCCGGGTAAGCTAACCGAGATCTAACCCTTGTTGTCATCGAGAAGCAATTTTTTTTCCTTGTGTGAAAAGAGTTTTTTTTCAACAACAATCCTCCTTCTGAACATTAAAATATGTTTTTCTAGACCATTTGGTTAAAATTTTCCTTATTAAGTAAGAGGTCTTGAGTTCAAATTTATCTTTTGTTACTTTTTTTGAAAAAGTTCATGCTAAAATTGTAAAGTGTATTTCACTTCAAGTATAAAAGTGAATCACTATAAGTAGCTTTAATATTTTACTTTAGAGTTATTTATTTTGCATGCAACATTCATGTTATAAAGTAACGTCATTGTAAAAGTGATCCCCACTTCTCTTTATAAAAGTGGGTCACTTCATAAATAAACTTACACTATCATGTGGTCATTTGGTTATCGTTTATGCCTTTTTTTAAAAGGGCATAACTCTCACATCCGAAGTCCATTTTCAGTGCCATTTGTTTTTAAAACCACATAAATTTTCGAGCTCTTTCCATATAGATCATCAGTTTCAGTTTTTTAATTCATATTGTCTACATATTTAACATGGATTCTACAAGTAATGTCTTTCTTACCAGCACCAACTACTTCCAATGGAAATCTCATATGGAAGATTCATTAAGAAGTAAAGTCTTGTACCGGATTACCTTGGGAAAGGAAAAAACACCCACTGATGATGATAAGAAATCAAAATGGGCTAATAGGAGTGATGAAGAACATGGACTAATTTGAATGTACATCTCTCATGATTTAAGGTTCCACCTTAAAGAAATTGATGACCCTGAAGAATCTTGGGAAAAGATTGAATCTGTGTTTGGTAAACTCAATATTATTCGAGTATAACTGTTAGAAAATCAAGTACTGACCTTGAGTCCAAGTGATTTTTCTTTCCTTGGATACTATCTATCTAATTTTAAAACACTCATAATTTTATGTGAAGAATGTGAGATACAAATGGAGGAAGAGCATTGCATCTATCTTATTCTTTCTAAGATAGGTATTTCATATTCTGTGTTTCTATCTACCTTTTATGCCATGAGAGAGGATCTAGGGAAAGCTTATCAAAAACCCACTCTTGAGTCCTTTTGTGCTACTTTGATTAGAGAGGAAGATAAGCTTGTACAACTAGAATTGATCAGCACTGTAGGTACCTCCAACAAAGCCTTAGTTTCCCAGCAAAAATATAAACCCAAGTATCCCAAGAAGCAACATCCTCGCTAAAACAACAAGCAACATAAGGGTCCCAAACCCACTCAGACAGCTTCAGCTCCTAATGGTGACAAAGGAGCAAAATATAAAAATAAGAAGATTGACAGACATTGCAACTTTTGTGATAAAGATGGTCATGATGAGTCCAAATGTTTCAAGAATATGGAAGCTTTAGAAGCAACAATGAAGAAGCATAACATCAATATTCATTCTACTACTTCTTCTTCTTCTCATGGACATGCACTTTCCACTTCTGGTTTCTCCTTCAATACAACTTCTACTTCTTCTTCTGATGAGTGTCTTATTGATTATGGAGCATCTTATCATATGGCTAAGGATAAAGACATATTTTATGCTCTAAATGAATGTAACACCAAGAAAATATTTGTTGCTGATGATAGATCTCTTAGTGTTGTAGGATCTGGAATAGTTCAAGTAGATAATGGTCATTTCAATGATGTATTATTTGTTCCAAGTCTTTCTTGTAACCTTCTATCAGTCTATCTAATCACTCATTCAGGTGAAGGTAAAACCGTAGAGTTTTCACCTCACCAAGTTGTAATCAAGGATCTAAAATATCCTAAGCATGTTCTTGCAACTAGAATTGTTGATGATATTACCAGGTTGTACAAGTTTGACAACTTTGGGTGAATTGTTGATGATATTACCGTGTTGTACAAGTTTGACAACTTTGGGTCATCAGCATTTTCATCAGTTTTTGTTTCTAATAGAAATGACTTGAGAAAAATTTTGCATGAGCTTGCTCATTTCATATAAGTTATTGCTCATTGCAACAACTATGTAATCAACATATGGTGACTAGTCTTCCTTCTGTTTCATGCAGAGATGATGTTCGTGCTGGTTGCTTCATTGGCAAACTTCATTGGGACAGTTTTGACAAAAGTGCATCTTGGCATGCCCCTGCCTTGCATCTTGTTCACGCGGATTTGTGTGGTCCTAATTTCTCTTCTCCTTCCCTTTGTAAGTATTTAACTTTCATTGATGATATTTCCATACATACTTGGGTTTAATTCTTAAAACTTAAGAGCTGTAAGTTTTGACAAGTTTTGGCCTACAAGGACCTTGTAAAAACAAACTAGACATCAAATTCAAAAGTTAAGAATAGATAATGGAGGTGAATATGTGAACACAATTTTTACAAGTTACCATACCATAATGTGGAATCCAAATGGCAAACATTGTTCCATATACATTCACAACAAAATGGTGTTGCTGGGAGAAGTAACCACACATTAAAATAAATGGCTAATTCTATGATCCCAATCTAAGGAATTAAGTATAAAGTATTGTTTAAGCAATCAACTGGGAAAATTACATAGTCAATCACACTCCCACAAAGTTCTTAGAAATATAATACCAGAATAATCTTGGAATAAAATTAAACCATATGTAAGTCACTTCTGTGTATTTGGTAGTATAGCTTGGGCTCACATTCTCGATGAGAAAAGGAAAGCATTGCAGCCTAAAAAGATGAGAAGTGTATATTTTGGTTATTCAAGATGTCAAAGGTTAGACTTCTCAACCACATTGTAATGAAATTCATCTAGAAGATGTTAAATTTGATGAAATCTCTTGTCCTGCAAGCCCAATTCAACGGTTGTGCCTTCACCGGTGGAGCCATCTTCAATGTTTTGTTCTTTGTTCCTATTATGGTTTCTTCTTTAGATGATGACAAAGGAGGATGAAAATCCACCTCAACATGCTCACCTTCCTCCAAATTAGTCCATTGAACATGAAACTACACCAACACCACAACTTCCTAGATGTTCCATTCAACACAAGAAGTTGTGTCTTGCCACATCCTTCGGATCAGCATCTAACAAGTTCACAGCCCAATGCTTCTTCTTTGGATCAAGCTTCGAGACTCATGACCGTATGTATTTGCAAAAACTTTAGGGTCATCCGTAATGGATACAACAATGGAACAATGAACGCTTTGTTTTGAAAATGATAATTGATCTTGTACCCTTCCAAAAAGGGAAGAAAACTTCCTCGATGTAAATGGGTATACGGAACTAAGTATGCATCATATGGAAGTTTTGAAAGACACAAACCTCGGTTAGTTGCCAAACGATTTTCCTAAGTTAAAGGAATTCACTATAATGAAACCTTTCCCCCAGGGCAAACAATCTGGCCCACCTTGTTCTTGTTCTTGCTACCTCACATAAATGGTGTAAGTTTTAAACCCTGGCAATCAATCTTATAGGATTCTTAAGAAAGATGTAAATGAATCAATGGCCTACGCAGTACACAGAGATTTTATACCGAAAACCCTTAACCTGAAAACCTTTCTTATATTCATTATATTGAATTTCAATTCATTCACTATACAATATATACAATGTTTCCTTTAGGTATCAGAGATGTCCTAATCCCTTAATATGGTATTAATTTACAAAACCCGCTAAAAATAGCAAAATCCACTAAAATAGAAAACCGCTTCTAAAAAATTACGCTATAGCAGATAACTGTGCGGTGGTATATTCTGCCCCTTGGACCTCCCCCTCTAGAAAGCCTACCATTACCTAAGCATTAAGCAGAAAGCACTAAAGTAGGGATCATCAAACTAGCTTGTCAAACCCGACACTCCACACAATAATAATATTGCAAAGAATATAACATACCCAACATTCTGCCACTTGTTGTTTTGCATCCAGGGGTCCAGGGATTATAGCCCACGTTTACAAGGCAAAATGCCCATTACCTACACCATGAGAAATTCTTCGCGGCTCACATATTTTTTCAATGAATCAAATATTCTTCAAAGTGTCAACCTTTTCCAAAGAATACCTCTTTCCTTAACCATGTTCTACAAAGGATATCAACATCAATATGCTTTATTCAATGACAATTAGGTTTTTGCCAGACATTGTACTGGACTATCACAAATTTAATCTTTACTGCTTGTTGTACCAACCCAATACCCGAACACAATCTTTGTAACTATTATGCTTCCTTGCTCGTATGAGTGGTTGCCATGTATTCAACTTTTGTAGTTGAGGAGTGCCACTACGTTCTATCTTTTCTCATCCAACCGATTGCTCATCCAAATAGGTTAAACACACCACTTGTGATCTTTTATGATCCAAATCTCCCCGCCCAATCTACTGCAGTCCATGTATGTCCACCACTGCCTAATCCTCGGCCTTCCTTTGGTAAAGTAATAACCATAACTAGCGGGCAGCACAAAGATACCAAGACCCTCTTTACCTGTCCAATGATCCTTCCCCTCGGTTTTGACATATACCGCCAAAACCCAACGATGTGTATAATGTCCGCTTCCTAGTACAAACCATTGCATTGCCATCAAACCGCTAACTCCAGACTGCATATGGAACATGGGCATGTCCTTCTTCTTCTTCCTGCAGTTCTACACCTGATTCTATGTAGATAAATTTACACCTATAGAAATAGGAACCTTGACCGGTTTACTTCCATGCATATTAAACCTCTGCAATAATATCTCAACATATTTTCTTTGATTCAACCAGAGTTTCTTGTTTGCACGATCTCTTTAATCTCCATTCCTGTAATGAAGTTAGTAACTCTGATATCCTTCATGTCAAATTTGAGGATAGTTGTGATTTCACCTCCTTGATAACATCCATGTTATTTCCTACCAAATAAATATGTCAATAACATACAACACTACATAAATGAAGGACACCAAACTGCATGGAATATACATATTGATCAACCTCTCGCTTACAAATCCTAATCCAAGGATGTATGTGTCAAACTTAGGTACCACATCCTAGGTGATCATTTGTGAGCATATAGTGACTTCTTTAGCTTATAGACTACCTCTTTCTTTCCCTCCACTACAAAGTCTTATATCTTTTCATGTAGATTTTTTTTCTTCTAGATCCCCATGTAGAATGTTGTCTTCACATCCATTTTCCACTTCAAGATCAAAAGAAGAATCAATAGATAAATAAATCTAATAGAATTTAATCCTAGCAAATGTGAGAAAAAATCTCTCACCAAAGTCAATTTCACCGAGAATAAACAACCCTTTGTTACTAACTAGGCTTTGTATTTCTCCACTTTCTACCTTGTGCATTAAACTTCTTTCTGAACAACCATTTGCTACCAACCCCATTTTCTTCCAAATTGGAAGCTCAACTATATCCCATGCCTCATTCTTATCCATAGTATCCATTTCTTCAACCATGGTCTTCTTCCCATAGTTTTTCTACTATCCCTCTGAATTCACTGGCTCTCTAATGGATCATCATCAATAATAGATAAAGGAAAAAATTGAACAAAAATTAGGTGGACTATACCTTCTAGTTTCCTTCTTTCTCTTTACACTGACTTCCCCTCAATAATGGGTATGAGGTTCTTCTTCTATTGTTTCCTTCTTCAGATGATTCAGATTTTCCATCATCTAACTCAAGCTCTATTTTCTCAAAATCGTCTTGCATTGGTGGGAATTACTGTTTGGACACATATTTTACCTCTCTCAAAACAACATCCCTAATTTTAAATAGTTTTCTTGGTTTCTAAGTTCCAAATATTATAACCTTTCACACCATCTTATAACCAATAAAGATACACTTTTCAATTCTTTATATCCAGCCTTTTAATTCTATTTTCCTTTGGAACATGTACATAAGAATCACAACCAAACACCTTCCTCGAGATGTTGAAGAGAAGGTTTCTCTTCTGCACTATACCTCATGTGGAGTTTTATCATCCAACAACTAATGAGGGTGATCCCTTGACTAGGTAACAAGCAGTACACACTGCCTCTACCCAAAATTATCTCCCTAACCCGACACCACTAAGCATGCTCCTTTGATTTTTCCATCAAGGTCCTATTCATCCTTTATGCAACTCCATTCATTGAGGGAGTGTATGGAGGTCGCATGCCCTTTGGCTATACCACACTTCTTAGTGAATTCTTCGAATTCATTTTCAGAGAATTCTCCACCATTATCTATTCTCAATACCTTTATTTTCTTCTCCTGGTCTGACATTTTCTACCGTAGCCTTAAACTCTTTAAAATTTATCAAATAAATTTCATTTCTTTCTAAGAATATAAATCCATGTTCCTTTGAAAAATCATCTATGAGTGAAACATAATACACAGATTTTACCTAGGGATGGAACAGAACAGGTCCAAACACATCACTGTTTATCAACTCTAAGATCCCCATCAAGAATCAGCTTAAATCTTACTCATTATGTTTACCATATATGAAATGTTCATAGAAATCAAAACTGAAAATTAGACATACCTTCAACATGCTCTTTAACGTAGTGTTCAAGGCTCTTTCTCCAATATGCTCCCGCCTTTGATGCCACAAAGAGGTTTTATTTACTTGGGATATTATTGGTCTTTTCTCCTTCATTTATATGCTCAAGGACAATAGAACTATTACACCCATTAGTATAAGTGTTTCCCAACAACTTGTACGAAGTTCCAAACCGAACTCCCCATTAACAACACCCTATCACTGCACTCATCTTTGCAAGTGTTCTTTTCAAATACACTTTTCACTCCTGCATCACCCAACTTTCTTACATATATTAGGCTCCCGGCTAGTTTTGGAATGTAACCCCAGGGAGATATCTAATCCTTCCATCGCTTAGCAGCAACTTAACCCTTCACGTCCCTAAGTAAGATTTTGCTTGTCGAGTCATCTCTAGGAATACATCACCACCATCATATTTTCGTATTCGTGAGAACCACCCCCTGTGGAGGGAGTCATATGGTATGACGTGACCGAATGATCAACCATACATCATGGTCTTAATGTACCTCTTGTAGATGCTAGGTAAACATCACACCTCCTTCTTCAAGGAGTTTTTGCCTCTGTGGAACAGGTACTATCAAATCCCTTTGGGTTTTCAACCCTCTTAGACTTGCAATCTTCTTATAATGCCCCTGTTTTACCACACTTCCGTGGATTTCCTCAAAATTTTATTCGAGACTTAAACTACCTATAGATTTAGATCTCCACCCAAAGGCTTACCAGGATTCCTGCCTTGGGTATGAACTCTTACAAATAAAGAATTTTTGTTGTGACCATCCATGTTTTTCACCTCATCTCTTAGATAACAAGGATGAAACTAAATCCTCTACGAGTACTTCAATGTAGATCTGTAGGGTACTACCTATTGCTACAACCAGATTATCCCAAGAGTCCTGCAAAGAACATAACAGTAATACACTTATCTTCTCAAGTAATCGTATTATTAATGTGATCCAAGTTCACTTACCGTAGTATTAAAGGAATTTAGATGTTATGTCACAAAATATCCATCTTCCATCCTAAGATGATGCAAATTTTGAAGAAACAACTTGTTTACCAGTGGACTTTGATTGGATACAAATTCCCTAACTTATCCTATAGTTCCTTGGTTGTATATTCTCCTCAGACATTCAACAACATTGAATCGCGATTCAAATATTACTCCTTGCTCCCATGGGTCCAACTTCCGGGTAATATTCCTTTGACATACCATTAGCTAGTGTACTAGTAGTTTGTGTACTAGGTTGTGCCAAGAATTGTGCTAGTAGATGGTGTACCAATAGGTTGTGTACCATTAGGCTGTGTACCAGTATCCACAACTATCCATTGTTCTTGTCTACAAGAAGGTTCCATATTGAGCTCCATAGCTCAAATTTTTTACCATTGAACTTCTCTATCTCGACTCTAAATGAGCTTGCTATCCTCTTCTATAATTCTCGAATCTCCACTGCAAAATTTCCCACTAAACCCAAGTTTATCACGTACCCAAGATAAATTTGATCTATCAAGACCGAGCCATAACCCTCAACAACAAAGGTGTCCCTCTAAAGCCAAAATGATTTGATACCACATGAAAGTTTTAAACCTGCAAAGTAAAGTAATGCATAGATTCTGGCAAGATGTAATTAATCAGTTTTACTCATACAATGAGAGTACACAGATATTATACCGTAAACCCCTCAACCGAAAACCTTTCTTATATTCATAGCTATAATTCAATTTCACCATTCACCACATAATATATATACAATGTTTTAGGTATTTCTGTAGATACCAACACCCTAATCCCTTAATCCGGAGATTAATTTTACAAACCGCTTAAAAATAGCAAATCGCTAAAAATAGCAAAACCACCCAAAATAAAATAAATAAAAATTGAGGCGCTGGGTTCCTCGAACGTTGTGAACTGTGAGGGCATGCCCCTTGGGACCCCCTTAGAAAGCTCGACGCATTATACACAACAGTAGCACTTGCGAGGGATCATCGATGTTTGTCGAACCCTCGACGCACACAATAATAATACACATGCAAAGAATATGACATACCCAACAAATGGGAGGTCCATCGGATGTTAACTGCCTTCTTGCATGGATATTTGCAAGAAGAAATATACATGGAACAACCTCCTGCTATGTACATAATGATTCTAGCCTTGTTTGTTGCCTTAAGAAATCTATTTATGGTCTTAAGCAAGCTCCTCAGCTTGGTATGCCAAAATGAACATTTTTCTTATTGACACTAGATTCTCTAGATGCCATTCTCGATCTTTAATGTCTATACCAAGAAAGTGTGGTCCATCTCATAATCCTTTTGTCCTTTATGTTGATGACCTTATCTCCACTGTAGTGACTAAAACTTTTAAACCATGTGAAACCAGCCTTAAGAAGAAATTTGAAATGACAAACTTAAACTTTTTGCACTATTTCCTTGGCCTCCAAGTTTGCAAACCAATGAAGGAATTTTTTCTTCCCAGTCTAAATATGCTTAGGACCTTATTTGTCACTTTCACATGGATTATTGTAAACCAACCCCTTCTCCCTTCCAAAGTGGAGTCAAGCTAATGCCACTTCAGCCTCTCCTCAAGTTGATGCCATAAAATCACGCTTAGTTGGTAGCCTCTATATTTGACTCATACCCATCCCGGTTCATCCTTTGTTGTTGGTCTTGTTTCAAGATATGAAAACACCCCATGAATGCCATCGGAAAGAAACTAAAAGGATACTTTGTTATGTTCAGCATAGTTTAGTTTGAGATACACAAGGCCTTTAGGGGACTCCTTGCTGTTGGTTTCACTAATCTGCATTGGGTCATGACCTTGATGACTGTAAGTCTATCATGTGTTATGTTTTCAGCCTTGGTTCGGGGACCCGGCCACTTGGGCCTATAAGAAACAAAATCCTATTTCACTTTCTAGGAAGAAGAGTACCCAGCAGCAGAATGCAAGTCAGAAGCTCCATGGATTTGGATGTGATCCTTTTCAAGTTTGATTCAGAAGAAACCTTGACCATCCTTTGTGTGTGAAATCAAAGCAACAAGAACTCCAGCATCTGCCTTCAATATCAGCAGTAAGAACATCGAAGCACACATGCACTTCATCGTAAAGCTCATTCATGATCAAGCTATTGAAGTGCTCTTTTCCCAACAAAGATCAATTTGGTGCATATTTTCACAAAGTCTCTTATAGAAGTTAATTTTTCCAAACTTCGATCTATAAAGAGTTCAGAAGTTGTCATTAAGAGGGATAGGCTCTAATGCCTCCTTCCTTCTCCTATTGTGTCAACATTGTAAATCCTTCCAATCTTATCCCAAGTTTTCTTAAGGGGATCTTTAGATATTTAGAATAATTCTAGGGAGTTAGTTAAGAACTACTTGGTCTAATGTGTCATTAGCTAAAGTTTCTTAGTGTTTTAGTATGTATTACTGCATTTGTAGTTAGGACTGATTGTCATGATATTTTCCCCGACATAGAGTGATTTGATGGTTAATATTCTCCTTGATATTAATGTTATATTTATCTATGGATTAACACCCTATTATCCATGATATCTATTTAAAGAGCATGGAGTGATCATTTGTCATGATCAATTGTGATAAACTCTTTGTAAAATCTCCGTAATCTTTTCAGCATTAATAAACCGCCCAAGTGGTCAGCTTGGATGGGTCGGATGTTTCATGGGTTTCATGTGAAAAAATCGGTGTTTTGATGTTTGATCTATTTGTGGAGTGGTTACTAAATGTGTTCCTCCTCTGAATACATGTTGCCTTCCAGACCCCACTGCCACTTGTTTTTTCCATAAACATTGTGTGAGCGCCCTTGTTATATCCATTGTGATGTTCCTTGAGGGTTTTGTTGAATTGCGACATTGCTCAAGGGAAATTATGGATTGTGATGTTCCTCAATGGTTATGCCACATTGTAACAATCATATTCCCAAATTGTTATTTTTCTTATTGGTTTTGATGCATGGCTATGTTGGTCAAGGTTTATGGTGCATTTAGTTTGGTTGACCTTGGTTAAGGATTTTGATGATGTTGACTATGGTTATGCAAAATGGTTGATGGTTCATCAAGGATGTATGTAAGTTTACTTTTGATATTGTCTGAATAACTTCGATCAAGAACATGGTAGTTGAAATGTACAATGTTCTTAATAGAGTATAAATCCTAGACTTAATTTTAATTTTATGTTATTTTTGTTATAAATAACACTTATAAGGATTTGAGTAGAATTTTTATAAAGTGGGGTTTGGAAATTTTATTAAAAACTTGCAATCTTCTATGCTTAATGGTTATGTTAGATGATGACATTAGTATTCATTGTATTATGTCAAATTATTATATTCATTAAGGGTTATTCCACATTTGGTCATTTGTATAATAGCAAAAAGTTTAGAATATGGTTATTAATAATAATAATAACACGTTTTGCTGTCACAACCAAGATAGATACCAAATTTGTATATGATACCCCCGGTTTGTGGGACAAGGACCCCTCTATAATGTGTCCCCATTGGTCAATACTACTTGCTAAGACAACCCCATAAAATTTCTAATACTAAATTTAAATGCAAAAAATAACACACAACATGAAATTCAAGTTCATTGAGTTGTCTATACCCAATTAAAAAGTAAATATAACTACTATAACTATACACAGTGAAAAATAAATGAATACAACAACATTCAATCACATTAACATAGAATTAAATGCATCATTCTGCTCACAACAAGCAATAATAATATATTTTAGAGTGAATTGCACAACAACTATATTAACTTTATACATGCATTCAACATAGAAAATAATAATAATTATCTTATAATGCAACCCGCTAGAGACCTAACGCTCCTCCCAACCATATCCTTGTTGTTCCAATTCCTCAACAACTATACACTCATGAGTTGTGGCTATGAATCCACAAGAGAAGGAGGTCCCTAAGATTGGCTAATGTCTCCTTTCAATAGTTAAACTCTCAACTAATTATAGTTCACCAACACACTTCCCCTCAACCCACACAAACTCAAGGGATGGAGTCCTCTTCACCTTTCACAAATTCCTCAGATTCCGTGGATTCCCATCAGCTGTGTTGGACAAGAATTCTTATTGCTGGGACTTCAAAAATTCCATAACTGCAATACAATTTCACTCAACATCCAAACTGCATGCTTCCTTGACGAATTTCTTGAATAGATCGCTATTCAGGTACACAACCCCTTTGTCCACGAACAGGATTAAAAATCCAAACAACAAACCAAACATCTCACAACAACCACCTTCACATCCCACACTCATAACTCCATTGTTGGTTAGAAAAAACTCCATGTAAAATACTTATGCAAAATGTGAATGTGAAAAAATATGCTCTCTCCTACCCATAAATTTCCTCTCTTCTCTTCGCTCTTGACTTTCACTCTTCCCCAAGTTGATTTTAATCAACCCCATTCTCATTAACTATGGTAATTGACTCTCACACCAACCCTCTACATGAATTCAATGATTGGGCCTAGAACACTCAACAACTAATGGAAGGATAATTTAGAGAAAAAATAGGAAATTGGGTTTTGGTTTAATAGTCATGGGTAAATTCTCCCCCCATTGGACCCCTTCCTCTTTTGTGGATACTTAGCCACAAAATATCCGTTTGTGTCCATATGCATCTAGAAATACATTTTATTCATTATATTCAATTTACATCATTTACATATTACATATCTTTGACTCTTGACCATATACTATATTTACAATACACATCAATTTGGATCTCGGCCCATATACTATATCTAATGTATATACATCACTAGTTTGGGTGTTTGAATATGGGGATGTAACACCCTCCACACAACTATTTGATTGCTAAAGTATATGGAGGTGTACATACTCTAACCTCCTTTGGATTTGAACCTGTGACCTTCTAGGAGGAAACACATGTTCTTAACACACACACACACACACACATGTTTCAATGTTGATGTTGGTTGTATTACATTGACTTCCTATGTTCATGAATGGTTCTATCCCATAATGACATTCATCAACTACGGGGTTGCATTGTGATGTTCATAAACAATTTTTTCCATTGTTACATTTATCATAAATTAATATTCAATTGCGATGTTCACAATGGTTATGTTAGATTGTGACATTCATTTTTTCTTTTATGTGGAATTGATAATTGATATGTTCCTTAATGGTTGTGTTGCATTACAATGTTCATGAAGGGTTATATCACATTGTGACATTAATAGGTAAACCTCATTATGAATGTGGTTAATATGTGCCTATTAATATTCATTAATGCTTATGCCAGATTGGCACATTTCACATGGGTTATCTTTGATAATGGAGGATTGTATATTACTATGTTTGACCATCTTTGAAGGGCTTTGTTAAGTCAAATTACCGATATCGCATAGTATTATACTATAAATTCGTTATATTTGAAATGTAAAAAAACATTATCTATACACATAAAATTTATATAATCCTAACTATTTTGAACAGAAAATAAAGTTAACGTGAATGAGATTTCTTTTTAATAGCAATTGATAATTTATTATTATTAAAAAGCTAGAATTGAAATATATAATAATAATAATAATTTTATTTTAAGGTCACGACCAAACCAGACACCAAATTTATGTATGAGACCCCCTTCTTTGTGGGACAAGGGACTCCACAAATACCCCCTTTGCGTAACCATTTTACTGCTAAAGTCTACGGAGGTGTACATACCCTACTCCCTTATGGATTTGAACCTATAATCTTCCAGGAAAAAACACATAATATATATATTTCAATTAAATAATATAAATATTTTAAATAGAAAATAAAATAAACATGAATTTATTATTTTTTTTTAACAAGAAATGGGAAAATTTGTACTAAAAAGTGTGGATAAATCCATTGTAGTACAAAAAAATGGGTCATGAATGACCTTCGAGAGATGGCATCTTTGAAGATTGGAATTGCTAATACAAAATTTGTGTCCATTGAGTTTCGACCTTCCCTATCTATATCATAACAATTGTATCTCAAAGAATACATGATATAGAAGACTTCATTTATATATAACGTAAAACAAAACATGACACTTGATTTTTTGAAAAAATTCAGCTACCCAGTTCTGTTTTGATCTTTGATTGCCCATGTTGCTCCCAAATTGGGTATGGAAAGGGCTCATTGAGATATGAGATTTTATTTACCGTGGATGAAGGAACATTCTTAGAATCTCCCTTGGTTCTTGTTGGGGAACTCAGTTGTTGATGACTTCTTTCCATCTAGTCCATTCTTCTTTGCATAATCTCCAAATTGTTATGTTACTCTTCGATTTGGCTCCTTTGAGAAAAGATTTCGTCTTGGATCCTCTCAATTAGATTCTTGTGCTGAGAGAGGGTCTCAAGATCGATGGTTAATGTAGAGCTGAGTGCTCCCATGTGGATTCACATCCTTTGGCACCCTGCGCACTCCATCTCAGGGTTCGGTTGGTCCAATCCAACGAGTAGTCCCTTGACTCCCTTCAAATTCGTAGTCCTTGGCATGTTGTCGTTATTTTGTCTATTATCCATGTTTTTGGGAGGGGAACAATTTTGAAAAGGGCTGGGTTTCCTGAATTCTAAGAGTCTGGAAGTGGGAGAAGTAGGTCCCAACAAAGGCCTAAGAGCGAGGATCCGAGCGAGGCAAAGAGTAAGTGATGGGCGAGGCGAAGGACAAGGCAAATGAAACAAAGGGGTTTCCAAAAGACAATGTGAATGAGAAAAGCACAAGGTGAAACTGGCTTAACATAGACTTAAATAAACTTCTCCCCAAAAAAGGACGTTGCCCGAAAATGCTGAGATAATTCACCCCATGTGAAATTCAAAACAAAAATCATATCAAACAGATGAATCACAATCTCTGCTTGGGGCACTCTACTTGGACCCTTCAAATATTCAAGCCCAGGAATGGATCCATCGTCACCCTCACAATTCCACTTCTCTTCAAGTCATCTACATGCTCAGCCCATTTGCATCATAACCTTTGACCTTCTCTTCCCCATGAACTCAACTGAACGAATAAGCACACCACCCCACGCCATAATGGGATTGTCATACCAAATCTCATTAACATGGTTTGTACTTGGCTGAGGAGGCCCTTTCTTTTAACCTACCAGTTTTTTCCTCCACCGATCATGACTCATGCTGGAGCTCCAAGTGGACCATCTCGTAGCCATTGTGTGATGGCTTCTAATCATATGAGGTAGCATTAAACAAGGGGGTCTATACCTTCTTTACCCTCCACCCCTAAGGTTCCAAGAGGTCTCTCTATGGCCTCATTCACCATTTTGTTTGCTTCCATATTATTTTCTCTCAAAACATGTAAGAAGTTTGGCTTTAAGGTCCTCGTGGTTACACAATTTTTTTCTATAATCCTTTTTTGGCTCAATTGTTTTTTCTTGGATCCTTAGATCATCATCCTTATGATTGTCTTTGAGTCACCTAGTACATTCAAGCTGAGGATTTGTCGGTGCTTTTCTAGTTGGACTCTTTTAAGAAATGCATATGCCTTTTCTTTATTGTTGGTGTCATTCCCGAGATTCCATTAGTAGTCCAAAATTATTTTTCCTCTGGGATCATAGAGAACCCCCCCCCGGCACCTCCCTCCCCTAGGTTTCCCTTTGAAGCGTCATCAAAACAAAGTGTGTGATTTGACTATTTTTGGATCCAGTCATCTATAATATGGATAATATGAAGCTACCAGCTTGATCTTTGCACTGAGTGAGATTTCTTAATAGAATGGAGATTGAAGCTTCTTATCCAATCCTTCTCTAGGATATTCCAATTGGTCGTATCTTCTATGCTCATATTTTTAGTGTTCATAACCTATGAAAGTTGCATTTTGGCCTTGCTAGCAACTCTTTGGGGATGTGATCTTTTTCCCTGGAAAAATTGTTTACTTATTGCTAGCTAGATCTTCTAGTAGATGAATTTAGGGAGAGACCTCCACAATATTTTAAAGATTGGTTTTCCACGAAAGGTGCCTTGGTAGTATTTTTCCCAGTTTCCTAGGAAGGGGTTTCAATACGAGGGCTACCTTATTTGATGAGTCAGTTCTCTATAGGAGACATTCCAAACCTTTGTCGAGAAGTGACAATCCCAAAAGAGGTGTTGAATAGTGTCATGGTTTCTTTGGCATAGAGGGAAATTGAAAGGGTCGTGGAAACCTCTTTTCATCAGGTTTTCTCCTGTTAGAAGTTTTCTATGAGATAGGATCCAGATGAAGATATTAATTTTGGGAAGAGCGTCTTAACTCCAGGTGCTTTTCCATTTTTTTGAGGTATGGAGCATCCTTGAAGGGGAGAGGAGAATTTTGTAACCTTCTTTAATTGTGTACCCATCTGTTCCCCATCCTTAATTGTCTGGGATGTCTCTGAGTATAGGAGTTGCTCCTTTAAAAAGGGAAGTCAACACTTGGGCTTGATTATGCATGTGAGCAGGGGTGTCTCCCAGGATCCATTCCTTATAGATTCCATCTTCATTCCATATTGATATATCGAAGAGAATGAGCTTTTGTTTAGAGGTCAACCATCTTTTAAAGTCCCCAATCTCTTTACCTCGGGAGGTGATGTCAGTTCCCAAGACCGAGTCTCGCCACAACATGATCGATTTTCCATTTCCAAGGACCCAAGTGAGGTTCTCTTTAGAGAAAGGGATTGAGGATATTATGAGTTTCCATATTTGCGACCAAGGTTGGGAATCAGGCATAAAGTCCATGCATCCTTTTCTGCCCCCAGCCTATATTTTTTTGTTATGGTTATTTTCCACCCTTCCTTTCTTCCTGAGACTATCCTCCAGAAAATCTTGGCTCCCATAGCTATATTTGTCTCTTCAGGATCTTTGATTCCCAGTCCCCCATTTTTTTGGGGTGAGGATACTATATTCCAATCAACTAGATGAAACTTTTTGGCATTGGATTTCCCCCCTTGCCACATGAATTTATAAATGGCCTGGTCCATGTCTTTCAGGGATCCCTTTGGGGCCAGGAGGGAGGAGAATTGGAAGAGGGGGAGGGAGGATAGTATTGATTTTATCAGTACCACCCTCCCAATTAGGTTGAGCCACCTTGACCCCCAAGATTCCATGTTATCCCTAAACTTTTGAAGTTTGAGGTGCTAGTACTCACCAGGGAGTGATTTTAAGAACAGAGGAAGGCCAAGGTATTTAAAGATTTTCCAATCATTTGATATGCCAAAGCCCATAATTTGAGCGATACTTAATATTCTATTGGTTGAAACATTCCAGACGTAGATTTGACATTTAGCCTTATTCAAGAGCCCACCCGAAGTTGAGATAAAGGTGTCCATGACTTGGTTTATTCTTCTTGCCATGATTTTTGAAGCTCCACTCAAGAGGATCGTATCATTTGAAAATTGCGAGTGGTTAATACGTTTTACACCCTGAGCTATTTTTGAGTCCTGAGATTGTTCCATTTCTACATTCCCATTCTAGACTTCGATTGAGAGATTCTAACATGATCAAATATAGAAGGGGGGAAAGTGAGCATCCTTGTTGTAGTCCTATGGAGGCCCTAAAGAAGGGGGTTGGTCGTCCGTTTAAAATAGGGGTGATCCAATGGGAGGCAATACAGGCTCCCGTCCAGGATAAAAAGTCATGATCGAACCCAAATTTTTACATTACTTTGAAAAGGAAGTCATGTTCTACTCTATCAAATGCATTTTTCATATCCAATTTAATTTCCATACATGATTCCCCTCGAGAGTTGCTGGAATGGATTGCTTCTTGCACTAGGATGAAGCTGTCCCATATTTTCCTTTCTACCACAAATCCTCCTTAATTGGGGAGAATTAGAGATCTGAGAAAGGGAGACAACCTGTTAGCAATGATTTTGGCCATGATTTTGTAAGAGATATTACAAAGAGAGATAGTCTAAATCTATCTAGGGTGGACGCTCCATATTCTTTCGGAATGAGTGCTAAAAAGGAGGAGTTGGTGGCTCTTCCCATTTTTATTTTTTTTATGCATGTATCTTATCATTCTATTGAAATATTGCTTGATTATGTGCCAACATTTTTATAGAAATGGAGGGTGAATCCATCCGGCCCAAGAGATTTATCCTCTTTGAATTGATTGATTTCTTTTAGGATTTTTGTTTCTTCAATTTTTCGTTTGAATTTGAGGTTGTCTTCATCCAAAATGTTTCTTGGTATATTGTTGAGGAGAGAATCAGAGGAGACTTCCTCTAATATTCTATCTGAAGTATAGAGATTGAGTAAGTGACTGGAGGTTTTCTTCTTGATTTGGTTGAACTCCTTTATGGTTTCTCCCTCCGGAGTTCTGATTTATGAGATTTGATTTGTCTAAAGTCTGGATTTTGATTTCTTGTGTAAGAAGGAGGTATTTAGGTCACCTTCTTTCAACCATAGACTTATGGATTTTAATCTCCAGATGATTTCTTCTTATTTTAGCACTTGAATGTAATCTTTATGTATCTTTTGTTTAGACGTTATATGTCTTTGTTGGACTTCTTTTGTCTCCATTTCCCCTTGAATATTTTCTAGCTGAAGATATTTTTCTTTAATCTTGTCCTGGATTGGGATCGAAGAAGTTTTTTCCCATGTTTTGAGAAGTTTGTTCACAAACTTCAACTCTTGATCCCATATGTAGATTGGGGAGTCGGTGATCCACTGGTTCCAAACTTGTGAAATGGAGGAGATAAAATCTGTCTAGTCCATCCAGAGGGGGTTGAATCTAAAGGGGATAGGGCCCCATATTTTTCATGATTCAAATACTAAAGACATAGGATGGTGATCTGATCCTTCCCATGGGAGGATCAAGGAATAGGCTTTGTCTAGATGAGGAAGAAAGGGTATGCTTAATAAGAACCAATCAAGATTGGCCACAATGTGACATGGCCCTACTCTTTTTTTGTTCCATGTATATAAACCTTTGGAAGGGGGAACATCGAAGTGGTCTAGATCCGAGATTAGATCATCCATTTTCTCCTTGAATTGATCCATCACTATGGATACCCATCGCTTTTATTTTAACCCTCTTGTGGTATTGAATTCCCCATCTATAATCATATTTTGGGGGAGATTGTCCTTGGCCAGATCCTGAAGGGATCACCAACACTCAACTTTTTCCAAGTAATTATTTGGCATATAGACATTGATAATTGAATAGAAAATACTTGTGGCTTTCTTAGTTAGCGATACCATCATCCATAATTGGGACTGTAGCTACTCCTCTATATTAAAATCGTCTGGGTTCCAAATTGTGTTGATTCCTCCTGAGGCGCCTCTGGAACTAATTGCTTTTCCTTCCCCCTTTTTCCATTTTTTTTGCATTTCTTGGAGGGTTTCCTGGTCCCTCATTTTTGTCTCCTCGATTAAAATGATTGAGGGGTTTTTTGTTTTTATTAACTTTCAAAATTCTTCTTTTTTATCCCTTATCCCTAGTCCTCTATAGTTCCAGGAGACAAATTTCATCATTTATCAAAGGGTTTTTCCCCCCTTCCCTTTAGAGGGATGAGATGCTACTCCCTTATGATGGGATGACTTATTTTTTTTGGATTTACCCTCTTTTCCTAGTGCTTCCTCTATAGTTTTTTGAATGCCTAATTCCTTCTCTCTGTTTGCAGTCAATTCTCTCAAGTGTTTCTATCGAATTTTCTTCCTAATTTTTTTATTGTAGTTGGTTGGGTGACCTCTAGGTCTGTATCACTATCAGAAGTTTCATGTATGTCTTCTTCTAAGAAGATAGGGATCTTTGGAGGAGGTTTTGGAATATATTTTGTTGTCATTTCCCCACTTGTTATCGGGATTTCTTTTTCTTTTCCTTTTTTGATTTCCTATTCTATTTCTTTTTGTCTCTTTCCTTCATTTTATTCTTGTCGTCTCCTGGGTTCTTCCATGTTATCTTCTATTGGAATTCTGACATACCTGTTGTGACTTGATTCTCCTTTATGGGGGGAGCTTGGGGGTCTTTCTCTCGATCCTGTGGTTTTTTCACCTTGCCCTTGTGGGGTGATCATGGTTGTTTTCCCATCAATTTTTTTCCTTTTTAGTTGTTTCCATCGATCCTATTCTGGATCTTGTTCCTGGGATTCTTTAGTTTGTGGAAAATTGTTTGTGAAATGACCATATTTGTAACAAGATTTTCATTTCAATGGGATTTTATCATAGTCAACTTGTTGAACATAAGACCACTTATCCAAAGTCAGTTGGATTGCTTCTGGGAGACCTTTTTCCAAATCCACTTCCACACAAATTATGGAACAATCTGGAATCCCTTCTCATGGTTCATCACGATCAATGTATTTCCCCAGTGATTTTCCTATGTTTCTTAGGGTTTCATCATTCCAACAGTGTAAAGGGAGGAACATCAGCCTTACCCAGACAGGGACTGTTGAAGGGATATCATTTTCTAGGATGAAGTCTAGGATCCATTTATTGAGATACATTTCTCTTTCCCCCATGAAATAAGGTCCTCTTTGGAAAATCAAATCCCTATCTTCTTCTTTTTCGAATAGAAAGGTGAAGAAACCCTTACCACATAAGGTCGCAAACATATGTCCCTGGATCAATTTTCGCTAATTCAGTTCTAGCCAGTGATGCATGGCTTTTGGGGAGGGACATAGCCCCATGAACTTCCCTATCAATCCATTGTATTCCAGTCTTAGAGATAGTGAGCGAGCCAAAGTAGGGTGCACAACCACCTTAGGTATATCTTCCTTTTTTTTATGAATCTCGAGAGGGTTGCCTTGCGGACCTTTGCATAGGAGGAGATCAAGGCTTGCAGATCCGAGGACGAAGAGCATGGGGGCATCCCCCATAGAGGGGGCCATTATCGGCCCGCGCGAGCATGCATGGGATGGATCCACATGAAGCTGAAGACTAGAGACTCTAGGAAACCCTAGCAATCATGCACACAAATAACCATTATTAACTTAATATTATAAAAAAAATGATTGAAATATATATTTAGATATAGATATACCTTATAAAATATATCAATTCTAAATAAATATATATATATATATATATATATTGACCATAATACTATTTTATTAACTAAACGGAATCCACCAAACATTTTCAATAAGTTATAATACATAAACTTTAAAAAGTTATCCACACTTAGAATTAGGAGAAACCACACCAGTGAGGCTACGCTCACAATCTATTATTGAATGAGGACAGATTACATCATTATATAGAAAATGGTTCTACTTAGGCGGTTACAACAAACATCGAGAACATAGGATCTACATTAACTGAGATGTAGAGTTCATCTACGTACCTATCAATTGCTCCATTATTTCCAAGTCTCCCTCTTAATGGAGAATGGATTGACTTATACACCTATCATCTCCCTAAACAACTCAAACTTAATCTTTCCAAGAGGCTTAGTGAAAATATCAACAGTATTTTCACAAGTATTACAATACATAATGTCTATTTCATTTGACTGCATTTTTTCTCTAACAAAATGAAACTGAGCATCAACATGCTTTATCCTTGCATGATAAATCGGATTATTTGCCAGCTTGATTGAAATTTTATTATCACATTTGATCATTGTAGGTTCCTTTTGTTCTTCTCCAACATCTTGAAGAAGTCCTCTCAACCAAACAACTTAACAAGTTGCTACACACAAGGATTTATATTCTGCTTCAGTAGAAGACAAAGATACAATAGGCTTCTTTTTACTGCTCCATGAAACAACCCCAGATCCAATGCCAAATGCATATCCAGTGGTTGATCTTCAATCATCAGGATTTCTAGCCCAATCAGAATCTAAGTAACCTATCAACTCAACATCAAATGCATTAGTATATTTAATACCATAATCAAGTGTTTCTTTTAGCTACCTGAGTATCGCCTTTGTTGCATTCCAATGGATTTCTTGAGGTTTCTCCATAAACTGAATTAACACACTCACATAATATGAAATATCAGGTCTGGTTGTAGTGATATAATTCAAACTACCTGTTAGCACAAGTATTTGCAACTAGAAGAGGCCTGCCTCTCCATAAACAATTGATGAAACACTAAATCTACCACCTATACAGGCTTCTATTACTTATTGTTCAGAGTTTTGGGTTTTCAAAAAGAATTAATCCCTTCAGAAGTAGTAGAAAAGACATTTAGTAGTGCTATGGTGCTACGGAATAGTCTATTTTTTATGTTCCACCATTTTTCTACCTACAATGCTGTCGATTCACCTAAAGCCAATGGTACTACCACTACCCGAAGTTGCTACCCATTCTGCACATGTCCAAGTGAAGGTGTTACGTATTTTGATGGTGCTACCTAAAGTTTTAAAAACACATAGGTGGGAACTACCTAAATTTTGACAAGAGACACGGGCAGGTGCTACCTAAATTCGCTACCTAAATTATGGCAGAAACCAAACTGTGCAAAGATGTTTCTGCCAATTTTGAGTGACAACATTAAAACTTGTACTATGAACAATTGAGAAGGTATTTTTGAAATATGGATGAGGTTTATGTTCATCACATAACAAATAACAAAAACCTCTCTCATTTTTTCAAAATGTGTTATGGTTAGATATATATTTGAAATAGAAGTGGTGCTACAGAATATGTTGTTGAAACTCTGTTTTAAGACTGTTGAACTGGCATTTTTGACCAGTTGACTTCCAGAAGTATTTCCGGGTGAAATAAGATGAGTTTTAAAAATATGAAGGAGGTTATTGTCGAAAACGGTCCCATGAACATTAACCTCTTTCATTTTTCACACAAGTCTCATGGATTGGGATATTCAAAAGAATCTTTGAGCCCTATGTTTTCAGTTTTCGTTATTTCTTGTTTGAGACATATTTTTGTGACACCTATTGCGGCCAGCTGGAGATGAATTTAAAGAAACTAAGAGAGGTTTTTATTCATAAAGATCTTATATAAAAAATATTTCTCGGATTTTACAAATCTGTTATGGTTTGAGAATTACAAGTGGAGTTTGGAAGCCTATTTCTTAGAATTTTGCCTCCTAAAAAGCAAGAACTTAGTTAAAACGTGTTATTTTTTGTTTGTAGTTGTTTCTATTTTGGGAAAGGGGTTGGAGTTAGAATAGGTGAGATGGAAAGGACCTATATTACTATATATTCATTGTACAAGAGGGTAGGAGGGTTGGATTCATGATCCAAGAGAAGAGAGACCCAAAAGGTCTGTTGTAATCTTTTCAAGAAATGATAATGAGTTGAAGGGCATAAAAGCTTGATGTTTTCTTCAAAGACTTGTCTTAGTTTTTTATGTGAAAGATCTCAGATGATGAGTAATACTTTTGATCATATATTTTATTCTCTATGTGTTATCATACTTCTTATATTTTCTTCTATTAGATGTGTTTTTGTTTATATAAGGATTGTATGAACAGAGTTTGTGTTGAGGATGTTGTGATAAGGATTATTACAACAACTGCCACATACACATCGTTTTCAGTATGTGATGTTTTGAAAGGTTTTCTAACTATTACGGATTCTTCCTGTAGTGACTGAAAGTAGGTTGTTTTTAAGTCTTAGCTACACTTTATGTTTTTCATGATTTCTTTATTCAGACTTATTTGATCTTAGAACTGATCTAGGGCCTTATTCGACCTGATTTGTTGCCCATAGGATTTTAAGTCAATATTGTTGTATTTCATGGAATCCATGCCCAATGGCTTCATTTCCTTCTTGATTAATTTTACCACTCTCAAATTTTCCTAAAACCCAATTTATCCAATCAAGTCTTTTTATTTCTATGTTACCAAGCTTACTCTCATTTACAGTCTGGGAGTGACTCTTGGAGTGATAACATAAATGGCGTCGTTGTCAGGGAATCAAGTGTGAAGCTAGCTTCCCTGGGGGAACGACATAGATCCAACTATTGATGGTAGACAAGAGAGGGACATGGAAATTGACTGTAATTGTCTACCTGGTGACTCCACAATCAAAGACTCCACTGGGGAGGATCCTGTTGACAGAAAGATGACCATACGAAAGGGGATGACCAGGTATCAACTTAGGAGATTTCTCCATGAACTCTTGTTTTTCTTTATCAGATCATTTCTCTCTTTCCCTTTACATATAAAGAGGATTATCCTCTCCTTTGTCTATTATAATAATCATAAGCCTTCCTTTATATATCCATCCTTGGAAGAAGAAGACCTACCTTCTGCTTGTGTTGTAGATGTTGATCTTGTATCTTCACCTCAGCCTATTCATAAGGATGAGATTCATATTGAAATCCCTCCTGAATTTGATCACCCTTGTAACCTTGAGGAGGTTGAAACTGATTCAAAGCCTTCTCATATCTCATCACCTTCTGCTTTTACTATTGAACCTTTCCATTAGCTTGTTAAAACTCATATTCAGCCCACTATTTTTCAAACTAGAATTAGAGACAAGATGTTTTAACCTTTAAGGCTGCCATATCACCTTCATCCGTATCCTCTTGATTTCTTTGAGTATCTTCCCCGGTTTTCTAGAGAGGATCATGTTACAGCTAAGAGACACTTGGGGGACTTCGAGAAATTTGTTGATCAGTTTGAGATAGTACATGATGATGTTACCATGAGGTTGTTCTCCAAATKTTTGTTTGGAGATGYTRTTGTGTGGTTTAAAGGTTTGGGAGACGATTCCATTGGTTCTTGGATCGATCTATGCAATGTATTTTTGAAGTGTTTGGGTGAGAACAATTCCCTTGATAAATACTTGTATGATTTTAATGCTTTGAGGAGAGGGGAAGAGGAATCCTTGGCAATCTTCAACAGGAGGTTTTACAGTGTTTATCATAGCATGCCAGTGGAAATCCGACCTTCAGAGACTGTTTCCATGGTATACTACGTTATGGCTCAGCATTATGAGCTTGTCCTTCTCCTGTTAGAAAGGAAGTCTTCATCCTTAACATGCTTATTTGAAAATGCCCAAGAAGTTGAGGAGAACATTCGTGCTTCTAGGAGGATCCAAGAGCAGGTTTGTTTTAAAAATCTGCATGCATATGAGCAAGAGGACTGTCAACATATTTTACATTTGTAGGAAGAAGACAGTGAGTATGAATCAGATATGGAACAACAACAAGGATGTAAGTATGATTCACATTTGGAATCAAATTATTCAACATTTGCATATTTTTCTATGGACAAGGATGCATGTCTAGTTTATGATCAGTTTTCAAAGCATGTTAAACATATTATAACTGATAATTTCATAGATAGCTATATGTTCTTGGTTGATCATAATTAATAGTATGATTTAAACTCGGTTGTACCATTATCTTGTGATCATCATGTTGAAAACAAAGAAACTACAATTGTTGAGGATCAAAATCAGATCTCAAGGGAACAAGAAGGTTGTTTGTTTTCAAGCAAAGAGGAATGTATGTATGAGCAATTGTATTTTATTAATCAACAAGTTTCTAACCATGGTCTTGAGGATCCAATTGCAGCTTATATGGAATCATATGTTTCATATTGTCTAAAAATTCTAGTTTTCATTACTTCACAGGTATTCATGGGTAAACATGTTTCTCTGAAAGAATTTTTATCTTTGTTTTCAGACCTCTGTTATTCTCTATTGATCAGTGGTATGGATGGGATTCCTTCAGTCATGAAGTTGTTTGAATGGTTACTGTGGAAATTTTCCTTTACCTAACCTATTGCAAATCTGGTTAGAGTAGAGTAGTGTAGGAAATAAGCTCGTTGCCCGAGCATTTATTTTTCCTTCAGTTTGCAAAAATAACAGTTAATTTGTGTGAATAAAGGCAGGCCTTGATAATTTTTTAAAGAATGGTTGAATGTTGACTCCATAGCCCAATGGACTAGACACAATACAAAATTGTGGATGTTTGCAGAGTAAGTTGCAGAGGTTAAAGGTTGGGAGCATCCCTTGGATAAGCCACTGAAACTACAAGACTTATTAGAGCCTCACAGTGAGGACTCTATCCCCCATGGAGCCTATGTTAGCACAAGAATTTGCAGCTAGAAGAGGCCTGCTTCTCCATAAACAATTGATGAAACACTAAATCTGTCACCTATACAGGCTTCTAATACTTATTGTTCAGAGTTTTGGGTTTTCACAAAGAATTAATCCCTTCATCAGTAGTAGCAAAGACATTCTGTAGCGCTATGGCGCTATGGAATATTCTATTTTTTATGTTCCACCATTTTTCTACCTACAATGTTGTCGATTCGCCTAAAGCTAATGGTATTTCCACTACCCAAAGTTGCTACCCATTCTGCACATGTCCAAGTGAAGGTGTTGCATATTTTGATGGTGCTACCTAAAGTTTGACAGAACACACAGGCAGGCGCTACCTAAATTTTGACAGGAGAAATAGATGGGCACTACCTAAATTCTGGCAGAAACCAAACTGTGCAAAGACGTTTCTACTAGTTTTGAGTGACAAAATTAAAATTTTTACTATGAACAATTGAGAAGTTGTTTTTGAAAACTAGAGGAGGTTTTTGTTCATCACATACAAAATAACAAAAACATCTCTCAGTTTTTCAAAATGTGTTATGGTTAGATAGATATTTGACATAGAAGTGGTGCTACAGAATGTGTTGTTGAAACTCTATTTTAAGACTGTTGAAGTGACATTTTTGACGAGTTGACTTCCAGAAGTATTTCCGAGATAACTAAGATGAATTTTCAAAATATGAAGGAATTTATTTCCAAGCACGGGCCCATGAACGTTAACCTCTTTCAGTTTTCACACAGGTGTCATGGATTACGAGATTCGAAAGAATCTTTAAGCCTTATGTTTTTAGTTTTCGTGATTTCCTGTTTGAGACATATTTTTGTGACACTTGTTGCGGCCAACTGGAGATGAATTTAAAGAAACTAAGAGAGGTTTTTCTTCATAACGATCTTATATACAAAAATTGTTCTCATATTTTACACAGTTGTTATGGTTTGAGAATTACAAGTGGAGTTTGGAAGCCTATTTCATAGAATTTTGCCTCCTGAAAAGAAGGAAATTAGTTAAAACGTGTCATTTTTTGTTTGTAGTTGTTTCTTTTTTGGGAAAGGGGTTGGAGTTAGAATAGGTGAGATAGAAATGAACTATATTAATATATATTCATTGTACAAGAGGGTAGGAGGGTTGGATTCATGATCCAAGAGAGGAGAGACCCAAGAGGCCTGTTGTAAGATTTTCAAGAAATGATAATGAGTTGCAGGGCATGAAAGCTTGATGTTTTCCTCAAAGACTTGTCTTAGTTTTTTATGTGAAAGATCTCAGCTGATGAGTAAGACTTTTGCAAATAGTTTATTCTCTATGTGTTATCATACTTCTTATATTTTCTTCTATTAGATGTGTTTTTGTTTATATAAGAATTGTATGAACATAGTTTGTGATGAGGATGTTGTGATAAGGATTATTACAACAACTGCCACATACAAATATTTTTCATTCTATTATGTTTTGAAATGTTTTCTAACTATTACAGATTCTTCCTATAGTGACTGAAAGCAGGTTGCTTTTCTGCCTTAGCTACACTTTGTGTTTTTCCTTATTTCTTCATTCACACTTATTTTATCTTATTGTTGTGTTTTTCCTGATTTAGCCCATAGGATTTTAATTCAAGGTTGTTGTATTTCGTGGACTCCATGCCCAATGGCTTCATTGCCTTCTTGATTAATTTTACCACTCTCAAAGTTTCCTAAAACCCAAGTTATCCAATCAAGTCTTTTTATTTCTATGTTACCAAGCTTACTCTCATTTACAGTCTGGGAGTGACTCTTGGAGTGATAACACTACCCACCATATGTATATACATAGTGGCATTCACTTCCTTCGAACCATCATCACAAGAAAGTTTCACATTATGCTGCAAAGGAACAATAGAAGATTTACACTGATCCATTTTAAATCTCTTAAGTACTTCTCGAACATACTTACTCTAAAAAACAAAAGTTTGGCCTGCATTTCTCCAAACTTCAAGACCTAGGCAGTAATGTAACTCACCAAGATATTTCATTTCAAAAACTTGTGACAATTGCTCCTTGATTTTATCAATTAATTTCCCTGCATTTCCTATAATTATTAAATCATCAACATATAAGGAAATCAATACTATATACCCCTGCTCATCAAATTTGGTATACAAATTTGGATCACTTTTGCTCCTCATAAAACCTTGTTGAAGAAAGAAAGAGTCTATCTTCTCATACCATGACCTAGGTGCCTGTTTTAGTCCATACAATGATTTCTTTAACTCACACACTAAGTGTTCTTACTCATGTTCCACAAACCCTTCAAGTTTAGTAAGGTATACCTCCTCCTTTAACTCACCATTCAAAAATGCATATTTAACATCTAGTTGGTGTAGCTTCCAATGGTACTTTGTAGCTAAAGAAATTAACAATTTGATAGTATTCAATTTATCTATTGGGGAAAATGTTTCATCATAATCAATACCTTTTGTTTGTGAATACCCCTTTTCCACCAATCTAGCCTTATATTTGTCTATACTACCATCTGATTTAAACTTGGGTTTGTATATCCATTTGCATCCAATGGGATTTTTATGTTTAGGAAATTCAGTCAATTCCCAAGTATTGTTGTTCATTATAGATTCATATTCTTCCTCCATTGCATTTTTCCATTCATCATGTCCATTGGCTTCATTAAAACTCATGGGTTCTATGGCATTTGAAATGCTACTCATTAGGGCATAGTCTCTATACCTCTCAGGGAGCCGAACCTGTCGTGAAGATCTTATCAACTGATTATCTTCCTCCCCACTTTGTGAATATCTATCTTCGCCTCTAGGTGAACTATGACTGCTTGAAGTTTCCATATCACTGAGTCCTTCTTGTTGTTGCTGCTGCTATCTCTGCGGTTGTGGTTGTTGTTGTGGTGGTTGTTGTTGTTATTGCTCGCCTTTAAATCCTTCATCAAGAAGTTTATGCCATTCCTCAGGACTATTGTCATCATGATTTCCTTCTTCCTGCTCATGGAAAAGTACATCTTTACTCGCAAATACTTTGTGAGTAGAAGGATCAAACAATTTGTATGCTTTGAATTCATAACAATACCCTATGAAAATACATTTAATGGATTTAGCATCCAATTTCTTCGTATTCTCCTTTGGAATATGTGCAAAATCCTTACACCCAAATACTTTCAAATTATGAACTGCAGGTTTCGAACCATACAAGGCTTCGAAAGGAGTAATATTATCAAGACACCTTGTTGGACTTTTGTTCTTTAAATAAACTGCAGTATTTATGGCTTCAACCCAAAATGTATTTGAGAGATTCTTACCTTTCATCATACTGGGTGCACACTCTACCAAAGTTTTGTTTTTCCTTTCAGCCACTCCATTTTGTTGTGGAGTGTGGGGTATTGTAAACTGTTATACTATTCCATGATCTTTGCAATATGTGATGAAGTCCTCTAATTTATACTCTCCCCCTTGATATGAACGAATGATTTTGATGGATTTTCTTGTCTGCTTTTCCACCATGGTTCTAAATTCCTTAAATTACTCGAAAAAATCACTTTTTCTTCTAAGGAAATAAACCCATGTGTATCTCATGCAGTCATCAATAAATAACAAAAAGTAAAATGCACCTCCTAAAGACCTAGTCTGCATAGGTCCGCAAACATTAGTATGCACAAGATCTAACACATCTCTCTTTTTCTTGTCAGTATTAGAGGGGAATTCATCTCTGTGCATATTTCCTAATGCACATCCATCACAAGAAACATTCTCATTCTTTAACATGGGAAGTCCTTCAACCATATTTTATTTCTGTAATAACAATAAATCAAGATGATTGATGTGGCCATACCTTTGATTCCAAAGACTCTCGGTTGGCATAGTTGCAGAAGTCAGTGTGTGATGTGCTTTGCTGGTAACATCAAGTTTTTATAGGCCTCCTACTCTAACTCCTGTTGCAACAGTTTTGAATTGGTCCAACAGATCCTTCACTATGCAATAATTCTTGAAGAATTTGACCTTCAAGTTCTGATTTGTAATAGTGGACACAGAGATCAAATTTTTCTTTATCCCTAGCACATACACCACATTGCGAATGTGACAAATAGTACCATTCGGCAATGTTACAAGATTGTCTTTGTATCCCTTGATCGGATGAGCGCGGTCATCTCCAAGATATATGTTGGCTCCATTATGTGTTTCTTTAAAATTAGTGTACCACAACTTATTACATGCCATATGTATTCATGCTCCGGAATCCACAAACCAGGCATCACTATCATCTGTTTCAACAGATAAACCAACATTGGACACAAACAGTCTAAGGTCTCGTGAATCAAAATTTGGGGGTTCATCAATATCATCATAAACAATAAAAAATATGAGATCGTGATTTGAAGATTCTTCTGCATAATGACCTGTATGTTTTCTAGGTTTATTCCTAGCCTCATCACTCTTCTTCTTATGACATTCTTTAATGAGATGTCCAAGTCGACCACAATAAAAACAACTCTTTGACTCATTCCTGTTAGAGGGCATACCTTGTTTTGGCCTTGGGGATTGTCTTCTCTGCGATGAATGACCCCCTCTGCCTCTTTCTCCCGATCTCCCTCTTGAGGATCTCTTATTTGATCACATTACCAAATCTGTATTATGAGGCTTCATATTCTCGGGCCTCTCTTCCTCTTGCAACAAAATTCATGTCAATTCTTCAAAAGTAGGAGGTTTCTCCCTTGCTGCGAGACCTATTATGAACATCTGATAATCTTCTAGCATACCATTTAAGGTAATAGTGACAAGATCAGTGTTGGAAATTGTTTCCCCTATATTTCCTAGCTTGTCTTTCACCTCTTTAATGCGACCCAAAAATGAACTAACAGATTCATTTCCATCCATATTAATGCCTAGCAATTTAGTTTTTAGGAACAGAATACGATTTGTGTTGCTAGTTTCATACAAGGCTTTAAAAATTTTCAACGTTTCAGTAGAAGTTTTAGCTTCTCTAATATGTAGAATTATTTTATCTTTAATAGACATACACAACAATACCTTGGCCTTGTTTTCGAGCTTCTCCCAATCTTGGATATGTGTTGTTGTCACACCTACAACTGCATATGGTTTCACTTCAGTTCCCTTCACAATCGTTCAGACAACATAGCCTTCCATCAGGGTCAGCATCTTGAATTTCCAGTTAATGAAATTCCATCCATCTAATTTGTTGGCTTCGTTGAGATAGGTCTCTGCCAGCGGATTCACCATCTCTACAAGTGTCTACTCATTCAATCAGACAATAGATCCTTGTATCACCAAGCACACTTCAATCCTAAAGGAGATGAATCACCAAGAATATTCAAATAACTTCAGCACACCCTTCCTCTCTTGGTGCTTTTTGATGCAGGAGCATCGTCAACATCAAGCGAGCCAGTGTGGAAGACAACGGACAGCTGGACAAGCACCAGCACACATTTTGAAATTACCTAGAATTTGTTGCGCGATCTTAAATGAGCCATTAAGATGAGGCACACTTGTAAATTGTAAACGGACCTTGAGCCATTTTCTCTCGTCCTTAGTAGGTAGAATGCATTTAAAGTAGTTAATGCAGGTAGATAGAATTTAATTCTAGATTAGACAGTTTTAGAGCGCAAGAGCGAAATGGGATATAGACACCCTCATTGTGTATTGTAACATAATCAGAGGAAGAAGAGCATAGAAGAGAAGCAGAGAGATGTGTAAGAACACCCATGTACAGATATTTGGATTACTAGAAAGAGATTGATTCAAATTCATGGTTTTGTGTTATTCTCTATATATGCATCTTTGAATGATATGCTCATGAATGTTTGCTTCCTGTTATACATTTGCTTTTATGTGTTGTGTATATGATTTCATGTTTGAGTTTGAAGTCTGAAAGGAAGAAGGAATGAGTTTCAATTGTTTCTCTAATTGAGCAAGGATTCCTGCAAGGAGTGAAATCGAATTGTCCGCAAGGAGTGCGTTGACAGAGGGTTCAGATAGAGTCACTTTTGTTCTCATTCGCTCGGAAGTGCAGGTTTGGAACAGGAGCCGTGCAAGGAGTGCGCAGGACAAGCTAAGTTTCAGGGTTGTGAACCTGAGTGAATTGTTAAGAGACTCTTGCTGGAGGAGTGCACAAGGTCGAAGGAAGTTCAACACTTAGGAGTGTTTGAAAGCTACCGCAAGGAGTGCGTGCAAGGAGTCTTCGATACAACTCAGAGTTATAAGAAAATCTCAGGAAGGATAAGGCCTTCGAAATTGTTGAAGAACAGCGCAAGGGAAGTCGCGACTGAAGGAATTAGAAAGGCGTCACAAGTTTGCGCGCAGGCGAATGACTTCCATGGAGGAACATTTGGTCATTCGCAGAAATCATCCAGGAGGAACGGACGGTCAGAATCCTCTGAGGAGAGTTCGCGAAATTCCATGAGTCGTCAGATCTCAGAAAGGAGCAGGGAGGTTACGGAGAGAACGTCGAAGGGTTCAAAGCTCAGGAGGGGCAAGACCGTAGATCTGAGCCACGAGGGCCGTCAGATTTACTCGTGAATTTTCATATCGGAGTTTCGTGGGTTGAAATCCGTAAACAGTGCAACGGGAATCGTGAAATCGTGATACGTGATATCCCGATGATTGCAAGAACAATGTGGGACCACAGGAGTTAGTGAGGTGGATAGGTGGCATACCTTATCGGGGTTTCACAATGAGAAGTCCCGAAACATTTGCATCAGGATTGGCGGTCCCGCGAAGTCCGAAATCTCAACAGAGGTGACGGGACGTTGAATAGTCAACTCGCACGTGTGTCGGAGTTTCTATATATCGAAAGTCGGGGTTTGGTAAATCAAGTTGCTTGACATCATGAGTGTCGAATTCGCGACAGGAAAAACCCGAAAGAGAAGGAAAGGGTTAGTGTTGACTGGTTGTTGGGTTTTCGGGGATTCGAGAGCCCAATACTCGATCAGTGACCTCGCAAAGTTGCAAATTCTGATCCCCCGAGTGTAAAGAGGGGATCCCACAAGAATTGTTGTGGGTACATATTTCCCGATAGGGAAATAGAATAGACTTAGAGTTCTTCGGGCCGTGGGAAAAGGAAAGATCTTGTATGTGCACGTCAACCTTTCGACCTGCGGGTCGTGAGGTAGCGGTCGTCGCCGTCAGTTTGGTATCAGAGCTCAGAAAGGTTCTTTTCTTTCTGTATCAGAGACAGAGAATTATCCATGCCACCAAGGAGAGATAGACAATCACCCGATCCACCAGAGGATAGGGAAATGTCGAGAAGAAGAGGCAAACAGATGACAGATCCAGTTATGGAGAGAGAAATGCATGATCTCTGAGATAGACTCGAAGATATGGAGACAACTCAAAGACACACAGCCAGTGCTAAGGATCTCAGTGATTTTGAAAGTGAAGTTGACGCTGAATGAGAAGAAGAAGTTGTAGCTGAAGATGCATCAAACGAGCGTTTGATCAGAGCTATTGCAAGAATGGGTGCAAGAGCGAAAATGGACATTCAAGTTTATGAGGGAAACTTGGATGCATAGGAGCTTCTAGACTGGATTAGAGCTCTAGAAACATACTTTGACTATGAAGATGTCGAGGAAGACAAGAAAGTCAAGCATGTTGTCACAAGATTGAAGGGAAATGCAGCATTGTGGTGGGATGAACTACAAGATGACAGATGCTGCAAGGGCAAGCAGAAGAAAAAAGAGCTGGGATTGAATGATCGCGAAGTTGAAGGTGAAATTAATCCCCAGGGACTATCAAATTACTCTGTTCAGGAGGATGCAAAACTTGAGACAGAAGTTGATGACAGTGAAAGAATACACTGAGGAATTCTATAAACTGAACATCGAGGCAGGTCATTGGGAGAGCGATGATGAGAAAGTTTCCAGATACATGAATGGCTTGAGATATGATATCCAGGATGAGATGATCATGGTAACCATCCGAACGGTGGAATATGATTATCATATGGCTCTGAAAGCGGAAGAGAGGTTGAGCCGAAAGAAGAGTCAGAGGGGTCGAGGAAGAAGTCATCCCAGAGGCAAATCAGTTGCCCAGGACAAATATCAGAAGCCCAGGGAAGACTG
>SNQJ01S0022725.1:135008-171614 GCA_010110895.2 Picea sitchensis | reverse complement strand
TCCTCCCTGCCAACTAGGAAAACTACCTAGCTCCAGGATATCTACGGATATCCTGGCCCTTCGTGCCCAAAACCTCCAGCAACCCGGTGCCTCCCCAGATAAAATATCAACCAGGAACTCTACTCCTTTCTCACAGCAAGCCAACAGTCCACAAAATACAACAGTGCACAGAAAATCGCTGCTCACAGCAAAACACAACCGTCCAGAGGCTCTCTGCTCACGACAAAACACAACCATCCAGAGGCTCTCTGCTCACGGAAAAACACAATTGTCCAGAGGCTCTCTGCTCACGGAAAAACACAACCGTCCAGAGGCTCTCTGCTCACGGCCAAACACAATAGTCTCTGCCAATACAGCCGACTCAGCAATTACAGTCCACAACATCCATTCCCCCCCCGTCGAATGGTGCACACATCCCCCTCTTCCCGTCCCTTATTCCTCCCTGCCGACTCACGCATTTACTTCACAACCACTCCCATCCTCCATCCTTCGTCCCTTCATTAATATTTTTATCATCTCGGGATTTCTGGGCTCCTCGCCCTGCATACGCCACCCTCTACTGCATACGCCACCCTCTACTGCATACGCCATTCCTGTTATATCATTTTTTTTTTTTTATCTCTTAAATTTATGTCACAGGTCATTAAATGTGATCTTCAGTTAGATTATTATTACTTGTTAATCCTCAATTATTTCTTTAATTAAATCTTACTTAATAATCTTTAATCATTTATTCAATTAGGGTCGTTACATAATGGTATTTTTTGATGCATTAGCATATTTCCTATTGTTCCCTTTTGGAATAAAGAAGTTTGTTAGAGCCCTTTTTCTTACTTGAGTGAATGTCATGATAGAGAAATGACCTTGCCAAAAAGTGGAGTTTGAACCCAACATGAAAAGTGGAGTTTAAAACCAACATGAAAGAACAAAACATCTTGTATGGTCATCATATTGATCAAGTTACTTGGATGGTAGTGAAGTGATTGAGTTAACCAATGATAGTGAATATTATATTGAAGGTTAATGGGAATTGCTTGGACAATAGGGAACTCTTTGAGGTTGATGAAAATAAGGTGAATAAATTGGAATCTTAACTCAACCCCATTGTTATGGAAATATTCCCCTGCGAACAAGTGAATATTCCCTTGGATTTCAAACCCCTCTACCAAGACAGAAAACTACCATTGGACACTACCATTCCTATAGATTAACTTTATCCATCGAAAAAGAGAGAAGAAGGGATAGTATGATGTACCTCACTTTCAAAGTTTTTTCCAAGCTACTCCATTCCACGAGTTCCAAATAGTACCTGCAATGGAAAACAAAAGACAAACGACTCTATCCTACTCTAATGGATTAGACAAAATCAATCTAGCTATGAAGATTAAAACAAGCATAGACAAATACATGTAAACAAATACTAGAAGGATATATGCCAAGTATATTCATGAGAACTTCAAAAGGAAATTTACAATCTTCAGATAATGTTGCAGCAGCCTCTCCAAGTCCTTCTTGTCCAACCCTTGCTCGAAAGATCCACAATTAGAATAATAATGCTTTGTTGATTTTTCCCTCTCTTTTTCACCATGAGAATGCCTCCATTTATAGGCTTTGAGAGGCTCAACCACCTTGGTTATATTTGGAATTAGTTGAGGATATGGCTCCAATAGTTGTGATATCTCCCTTAGATGCAACCTAAGGGTTATATTTGAGCCAAACCAACTCAATCCATTTAATTCCTCCAAGTCATCCTCATTGTCTGCACTATGTCCAATCTTGTGACAACACCTTAATTTCTCTAGGACCTTTTCACTTTTAATGTTTAAAGCTAGAATCAACTTATATTCATAACCATCACGCTCCATATGATCGAAAAAATATTAAACATCCCCTATTCCATCATACATAGGAGGACCCTTCAACTCTGCTCCAATCTATTTGACTACTCGTATCTCAGTGCAATGTCGAGAGGATAGTTCATGTAGTTGTGATCCTGTCATTTATGTAATGCATCTTCTGAATACGTATCAAAAGAGAATATGTTCTGCCACCTAACAACACCATCAACCATTGGAGGGAATGCGAGGACATATAGATACCAATAGTCAAATGCTTGAAATGTTTTGTTCCTTAGAAGAAAAAGGGATTTCTTCCAAGATTTTCTCAACCAATTTGGTGCTCCCTTACAACGGGAAACAAAGCACTACAACTCTCCCTGCAAGATAGACAAAGAGTGCTAAATCTCCCCGTATATGAGCAGGGGAGCACTGATCTTCCCAAAAGTTGCCAAGATGAACAATTCTCATAGAAAAACCTTTGTTTTGATTGTCAAATGATGGGGCTTCTTCTTTTAACATGTTTTAGGGGTTTTATGAAGTGTTTTCAAGGTGTCATTCACGATGCGACACTTACGTAATGAGAATGAGACACTTACAAAACTTGCGACAAAAGTGCAATACTTACGACAATGAGAATGTGACATTATCGAAGTGAGGAATTTTTATGTGTAACACCCATTAAGTAGAGAACACAATACCTTTCCTTCACTCTCAAATTATGTAGTTGATGGAAGCAAAGGTTGACATGAAAAGTTGTCCAAAACAAAAGTGAGACTTCATGGAGTGGAAGACTAGCTTTACAAGCTCATGGAAACATTGGGGAACAAACCTACCGGAATTGTTGTCAGTTACAATGCAAAATCCCCTTATCCTCCTTGAGATTCAAGGAATTCTTCTGTTTCACACAATTTCGAAGTGGCTAGCAAATCAACCCCAACCCCACAAGAAACTCAAAAAATCCAATCAACAAGTTATCAGACAAACATACAAAGGGTTATGTGATATCTAAGATCCTAGTTTTGGAATATTTTTGGTTTCACACACCTTTTAGTAAAACCCCTCATATCCAACAATGATTAATTATTCTTATGTCTAATTTTGCTTAGAAAAAATAAACCCTATAGATATTTAACCATTGACTTAATCAAACAATTGTGGATGAGATAAATTGGATGAAGGAGGAGTTGGAGTCTTAAAAGGTAGTCATGGACTATGTACTTGATCCTTGCAAGGGGGGTGAAGTCTTTGTTTCAACTAGGGATACATATGCGAGTAGAGAAATAAGGTTTTTTGGAGAGTTTGGGACCTAAGGTAGAGGATCCAAAAAACATTAGGGAGGGGGAACAAAATTGAAATAGTAATGGTAAGCATGGGTCTATCAGGTGGAATGAATACAAGACATATGAGTTCAAGATCTAGGAAAATCACTTCAATGAGGTAATTAAGGGAGCTATTCCCAAGGAAAGTAGATATAACATTGATATTAATTTAGTTTAGAAGTTGGAATATGGAGACCAAATGTCTAGGGCCTATTAGCCAAGTGAAGCTAGAAAGGTCCATTCTCAATATGGTAAGAAATTTTCATTAGATTTAGAGCTATATGATGTGATTAGAGGGATATATTTTATTGGAAGGAGTATTGGCATAGGCTCTTTGAGTGGAGTAGGGTGCACTCAAAGAAGTGTAAAAGGATACAACAATACAATCTCATGGAATAAATATAATAGATGAGTTAAGAGGTGGAAATATATGGTGAATATGGTGGTAGGCAAGGAAATATACCTCGAGTAGATTATGTAATTTAGGGAAGGGAACTCGTGGGAATATTTCATGGTAGACAAATGGGGGAAGAAACACTAAGTGAGTGGGTGAAAATCCTATGTATCCCAATTTTGGGGTAATCACACAAATTTCGCATGATGACAAGGGGTTGGTTAGGGTTTATCTTCCACTCTAATGAAGATGTGGATAAGATCCTAGGGAATAAGTTGTATTGGGGTCTAACCATATTGGTCTTGTCAAAATGGAATGCGTGTTTTGATTCACAATAAAACCCATATGGAAACAACTAGTGTGGGTTAGACAAGATATTAAGGGGGAAAGTTGAATCAAGCGATAGTGTTGGGAAAACCCTATACCTAGCCAATAGCTCATACAAAAAAAGTGTGCATATATATTTATCACAAATTCTTATTGAAGTTGAATTAAGGGAGGGGCTACCAAATTGTATTGAAATGGTAATGGGGACCAACATTCATCAATGAACTATTGATTATGTAAAAATACATTTCCAATGTGTATGGTGTCATGCATATGAATATATAATAGCATATTGTGTTCTTCATTTCACAAATAAGGTATGGAAGAAAAACTAAGTCCATTGGAAAGAGGAAGGGAATCAAAGCGAACAAATTCAATGAGAGAAGAGGAAGAAACTAGGGTAGGACAATTAAATTCAAATGAAGTTCCATCAAAGGAGAATGAGGAGTTATCAAGTGGATCTATTCAAATGCAAGAGTCACTGGGTGAAGATATTATGCTTGTTCATTCTCAATACCATCAATAAATGTAGAAGAATGGACAAAACATGGATTCCGGGAAAAACCCCACAAAGACATTTCTTGTAAGTTATGCTCCCACAAATTAGAGATTTCCACTCATATAAGTAATGGTAATTTTGATTTTAGGGATAAGGGATCTTGGCCATCTCTTGTATAATTTGATAGGATGCACATTAAGGGGGGGANTGGAACCAAGGCATATGAGAAGAATCTAGTAAAGGATAAGAAAACATATTTTTTTATCTTGGAGAAAGAAAATAAAGTGGGGAAATGGGGTATGTTTGATTGTAAGGAAAGTCCACAACAATCATATTCATAATAATATCAAAGAAACAAGACAAAATATAGATTCCTATTACTATCCAGGAAGGAAGAAAGTGGCAATTATTGTGAAGAAATCATAGTGGGGGATTGGGGTATGACCTTGTAAGAGAAATCAATTCCAATTTCTTAGGCAGAAAATCCTTCCTCCATCATGCTCAAGAGAAGGCATTGAAAGAGACTAAATAAGGGGAACACATATCCATTAAAGGGGTCCTTAAAGTAGGAAAAATAGCTCTAGTATTAACCTATGATTTTTATTTCACTAAATATCAAAGGGATGGGTATCCCCTCAAAAAGATTATCCCTAGTCAGAGTAGTGGAACTACACATGCAAATGTTATTTTGTTGTAATAAAAAATGGGTGAAGGAGGAAGTTGATTGAAGCATTGCGAAAATTATTGAAGGATTGAAAATTTCTACCCTTAGATGCAAATGGGAACTCATGGGGTCTAATAACGGGACGAAACTAAATTCTTGTTTCCTTGTAGTAGGTAGTTATATGGAGTCCTTAGTCCAATAATTAGGGTTGAGCAAATTGGAAACAAACTATCATGTCCCTTATGAAGATAAGAATTCATTTTGAGAATATTTTTTTCATAGGGATGTCTAAGGAAAGATAAGGTCATAATAGGGGTTGAATTGAATTTTACACTTAGTATATCTAAGATTTGGGGGGGAGGGGACTACAAGGTGAAATAGTTTGTTTGTTTTTAGGTACAAGATGTAGTCAAGGTCAATGGATGTTGAACCTGCCAAGATTTCACTTACCTAGAGAAATAATAGGGTGGGAGATGCAAGAGTATCCAAAAGGTTGGACAAGGTTTTGGTTTTTGAAAATATATTGATGGAAATGGAAAGGATTAGAACTTGCGTGGAAATGGGAGGTGGGTGATCCATAAACGAGGGACTTATAGCCCACTTGTGTCACCAACACAAATCCTCTGTGGAACTTCTAGTCTTTGTTATTCACGTTATACACATATATCTATCTTCAAATATGGATACAAGGCCCTTGTTCTAGATTGAAATTCAGAGTGCAAACTTCTTTGCAAAACTATATTCTCTACAATATGGCATTGGAATGAATACAATGTTGCTTAATCAAAATTCAATTTCCTTCCAATTGAATCCTTATAATGGATTTTTAATCACATGGGATAACTATAGCATATTCAAAAGAACTATGGTTCATAGCTCTATGCTCAATGAAACTAGCTCAATATAATAGTGACAAGCTCAACATAACAATGACAATCTCAACATAGTAATGACAAGCCAATTCAACTGCAAATTGTAATCAAAATCCTACTATCAAATATAAACAATGATAAATATGGAATTCATCCTTCTCTAGCTCCTTGAGATGGTGTTTATTGGTGTTGGGTAGGTGTTTTATTCTTTGAATTTTTTCTTTGGGCATTTTTTGCTATTTTAGCGTTTTTGCTATTTTTAGCGATTTTCTAAATTAATCCCGAATTAAGGGGTTAGGGTTTCGATAGCTTCATAATACCTTAAATATTGTGTATATATATTGTATTTTGAATGGTGAAATTAATACAATAAATATTTGAGAGGTGCAACACCAAGGAGGGATGGTTTTCTCTCGGTTAAGGGTTTCCAACGTAAATATTTGTGTATTATATGTGTGAGCCATTGATTAATTTATGTTTTTCTTAGAGTATGTATGCATTGCTTTACTTCATAGATTTAAAACTTACATGTGGTATCAGATCACTTTTTTGGCTTCAAGGGGACGCCTTTGTTGTTGAGGGTTTGGCTCAATCTTGATAGATCAAGTTTATCTCCGGTTTGTGATAAACCTAGGTTCAGTGGGAGATTTGCAGTGGTGATTCATGTGTTAAAAGAGAATGGAAATCAGTTCTAGAATCAAGATTGAAAAGTTCAATGGTAAAAAAATTTGATCTATGGAAGCTCAAGATGGAGGACCTTCTTGTAGATAAATAACAATGGATAGTTGTGGATCCTAGTACACGACCCACTAGTACACAAACTACTAGTACACAAAATATTGGTAGACAAACTACTAGTACTCAATCTATTGGTATGTATCAAGAAGATTGGGAGAAGCTAGATAGAAGAGCAAGGAGTATGATTCAACTATGTCAGGCTAATTCGGTGTTATTGAATGTGTCAGGAGAATCTACATCTAAGGAACTATGGGAAAAGTGGGGGGATTTGTATCAGTCAAAATCCCTGGTAAACAAGTTTTTCTTTGAAAGAAGTTGTATCATCTTAGGATGGAAGATGGAGATTTCGTGATAGAGCATCTAAATGCATTCAATACTCTAGTAAGTCAACTTGGATCTATTAATATTGTGCTTGTAGAAGAATATAAGTGTATTACTTTGTTATGTTCTTTGTCGGACTCCTGGAATAATCTGGTTGTAGCAATTGGTAGCACTACTCAATCTACATTGAAGTATGAGGATGTGGTTTCATCCTTTCTATCAGAAGAGATGAGGCGAAAAAGCATGGACAACCATAACACAGATGATTTATTTGTAAGAGGTCGTCCCAAAGATAGGGGTACAAATAAGTCTTCAGGGGAGAGATCTAAATCTAAAGGTAGATCTAAATCCTCAGGAAAATATTTGAGGAAATGTTGGAAATGTGGCAAATTTGGGCATTATAATAAAGATTGCAGGTCTAATAAAGTTGATAAACCAAAGGGATATGATGATTCCTCTTCCACGGAGGAGAAAACCTCCACATAATGTTTACCTAAAATCTACAGGTACACATGCATATCATGATTTATGGTTGATCAAATCGGGTACATCATTTCATATGACTCCTCACAGGGAGTGGTTCACTGAATATGAAAAGTATGATGATGGTGATGTATTCCTAGGAGATGACTCAACAACCAAAATCATGGGACGTGGAAGAGTTAAGTTGTTGAAATATGGAAGGATTAGAACTCTCATCGGAGTTCTTCACATCATAGATCTATCTAGGATCCTAATATATGTAAGTAAGTTGGATGATGCAGGAGTGTATACTTTATTGGGAAAGGGAACTTATAAGATAGTCATAGGAGCAATGGTGTTGATGAGGGGAGTTTGATGTGGAACTATGTACAAGTTGTTGGGAAGAACTTATACCGGTGGGTGTAACAATTCAATTGTCCATAAGAAAAGAAATAAAGAAGATAAGAGCCATACTGTCCCTGGAAACAATACCATGCTATGGCATCAAAGACTAGGACATATTGGAGAAAAGGGCCTTTGAACACTACACGGTAAAGGTACGGTTGAAGGTATGTCTAATTGCACCTCGGATTTTGATTTCCGTGAACATTTCATATACGGTAAACATAATCGAGTAATATTCCCATCTGGTGCTACAAGAGCAAAGGGTATCTTATAGTTGTTACACAGTGATGTGTTTGGACCTATGCATGTTCCATCACTAGGTAAATATGTGTATTATGTTTCATTCATAGATGATTTCTCAAGGAACACATGGATTTATTTTTGAGGAAAAAATCTAAGGTATTTGATAAATTTAAAGAGTTTAAGACTTTGGTAGAAAATTAGACAGAGAAGAAAATAAAGGTGTTGAGGATAGATAATGGTGGAGAATTATGTGGGAATGAATTCAAAGAGTTTTGTAAGAAATGTGGTATAAAAAGGTAGAATAATACTCCATACACACCTCAACAAATTGGGGTTGCAGAAAGGATGAACAGGTCGTTGATGGAAAAAGCATGGAGCATGCTCAATGGTGTCAGGTTAGGACACAAATTTTGGGCAGAGTATGTGGGTACTGCATGTTATCTGGTAAATAAATCACCCTCATCAGCGTTGGTGGAAAAAACTCCACATGAAGTATGGACTAGTAAGAAACCCTCTCTTGAACTTCTTAGAGTGTTTGGTTGTGATGCTTACCAAACGAAAATGGGAGTAAGTTGTATAATAAAGCTGAAAAGTGTATCTTTATTGGTTATAAATATGGTCTGAAAAGTTATAAGCTTTGGAACCCAAAAACTAAGAATACTATTTATAGTCGAGATATTGTTTTTAGAGAGGTTAAAGATTTTCCCAAACATAAATTCCTACCAAGGAAAGAAGAACCTGAGAAAATAGAGTTTGATTTGGATGATGCAAAATCTGAACCAACAGAATAAGATGAATCAGATGAAGAAGAACCTCATACTCTAGTATTTAGGAGATCAATGAGGGAAAGAAGGAAACCATAAAGCTACATTCCACTTGAACTTCGTGCTAATTTTTCTTTATCTATTACTAATGATGATCTCAAAACGTTCAGGGAAGCAATCGATTCACACGATAGTAAAATCTGTAGCAATGGTTTGTACTAGACCATACATTGCACATGCAGTGAGAGTTTTGAGCAGATATATTTCAAAACCAGGGAAGGATCATTGGACAATAGTAAAGAGGGTTTTCAGGTATTTGCGTGGAACTTCTAGCTATGGATTGTGCTACCAAGGAAGACCAGGATTGGATGTAGTGTTGGACATACATAGGTTTGTTGATGCAGTCTGGGCTGGAGATCTGGATCACAAAAGATCTACAAGTGGGTATGTGTTTAACCTATTTGGAGGAGAAATTTGTTGGATGAGAAAAATACAGGTTGTAGTGGCACCCTCAACTACAAAAGATGAATACATGGAAACCACTCATGCATGTAAGTAAGCAATATGGTTACAAAGATTGTGTTTAGGTATTGAGTTGGTACAAAAAGCACTAAGGTTAGATTGTGATAGTCAAAGTGCAATATTCCTAGAAAAAAACATTGCTTATCATTCAAAGACAAATCATATTGATGTCGAGTATCACTTTATGAGAGACATGGTTGAAGACAAGAAGGTGTTGCTAGAGAAGGTCGACACTTTGAAGAATGTTGTAGATTCATTGACAATGTCAGTGAACTCCAAGAAGTTCTCCTAGTGCATAGAAGCAATGGGAATGACTTCCCTAGAGTATTGACTATGTAATCCTGTGACCCCTGTATGTAAATAAAACAACAAGTGGGAGAATTTTTGGTAGGTGTTTTATTCTTTGAAATTTATTTTTTGGGCGTTTTTTTCTATTTTAGCGTTTTTGCTATTTTTAGTAGTTTTCTAAATTAATCTAAGGGATTAGGGTTTTGGTAGTTGTAGAATACCTAAAATATTGTGTTTATATATTGTATTGTGAATGGTGAAATTAATACAATGAAGAGTTGAGAAGCACGACACCAAGGAAGGTTGGTTTTCTCCCGGTTAACAACGTAAATATTTTTGTATTATATGTGTGATCCATTGATTAATTTATGTTTTTCTTAGAATCTATATTCATTTCTTTACTTCACATGTTTAAAAATTACAATTGGTTGTATGATCTTTGAAATTTTTTCCACACAAAATGAGCAATGTCACCATATTTCCATGTAGTGTTTGGACAACCAAGGCAACCCATCTTAATGAACATTCAATTGCAATCACCATAAGCATGCACTCAGGCATCAACTCAAATTGTAAATATAGATTAATTCTCTCTCTCTCTCTCTCTCTCTCACACACACACACACACACACACACACACACACACACACACATATCCTTCCATGTAAGAAGAGTGTCATGAATGGATATTTTACCAAAAATTGGCATATAATTCACAAAGCCTTCCTTCCAAGTTCCTATTATTGTAATCAAACTCCAATTCAAACCATTCATTTAAAACATATATGGGTTGTCCATTGTATAAATCATATGTGTGTGTAATGGAAAACATGTACAAGAAAGCAATGAATTAATACATGTATGAGATAGTAGCTAATTAAATTGTGTGAGAAGTGTCTTTGTTATGTGAACCATGTGAGGGATGGTCACCCATTAAATACAAGGAGTGGTTGAGCCAGTTAATCCGTGTATCACCGTGATACGTTCACATATAAGATTCACTACATTCCAATGGCCTTTCTTAAAGTCATTCCCATGTATATTGAAGCATATTATGCTAAAACAGTGGGAAGGAGAGCATTGTGAACTAGTGAGTCATCCAACCCAATACTCACACCCCAAAAAACTTACTGCAACACACAATATTGAAGGGAGAGAGGCATACATCCTATATGGACCCGTACAATATCAAGCTTTCTCCATAAATATGTACGGCCTCACATGCCTCTTCCAATTGCTAGGTATGACCTATATGCAACCATGGGAAAGAAAATAACTTTTTGCATCTTCTCTTAACAATAAATAAGCTTGACAACATAATTAGAAACTAATCAAATTTATACAACAACTCAGTAATGGAAACCATAGATCTCAAATCTCAGAATAAAATGAACGATGGTGAATATAGAGTTGTTGGAAATATTTATTCGCTAAGGAAGAATGGAACTATGGAGTAAATATATAGAAATACAAAAGAGATTGAATTCTCCCACCATTAAAAATAACAAGGAAGCAATTGAGATATAGAGTAGCTTCCCTTTAAATCAAATATAAAACCAACACAACATTTAAACAACTCAAAGAGAAAATCTATCACACATGAACACAATATTTACTCTGGAAACCCAAATGGAAAACCAACATCGAATGGTTTCTCATCTCTCGTTTCAGCAATATCATGGTACTATGTAGTTGATGGCTCCATGGCCATTCAACAATTCCCACAACTCTCTCTCCTTTGCATTCTCTCCTCCTTGCCAAAAAATACCTTTGAGAGTCGCAAGAAGATATAGAAGATCTGGGAGGTAATTGGAAGGCCAAGAGACTAACCTTTAATTTCCCATTCCCCTCTCTCTATTTTCCTCTCCTGTTTTCATTTTTATACTTTATTTAATTATTTGTTTTTCCTCTCTTTTGTCTGGCATTGCATTTTATTATTTTCTTACCCTCATTAATCGTCGAATTTCACTTAGGTATTGATTCTTACGACCATTGTATTGTGTTTGGATCCATTTAATATCAATGGATTGAAGAACTCATCAATCATTCTATTGATATATAGAAAATATACAAATCCAACAATCCCTTTTAAATTTAACCCTAATTGGCTAATTGGTGAAGAAAGTGTGAAGACTATAAATGAGGAAACGTTGGGGTATGATGCAAGTTCAAGGAATCTAATTAGTTTTCAATTTGATGATGCACTAAAGGAAGGTGAAGAGGAAATTATTGCACACACAAACACACACACACACACACACACACACACACACATAAATATATAGGCAAGGATCTTAATGATGTTGAAAGTCAGTGAACAACAATGTATATTCAGAGCATAGAAGGTGTGTTTATGGAAGCCGAGATGGAAAAACTAGAGAATTTGGAAATTTATAAACAAAGATAACAAGATAGGAAGGGTGCATATTGAAGGATGAAGAGTAGTGCTATATGGTTGGAAAAAAGATATGAAAACACAACCTTCTTCCATAATTATGCAAATCATGTCAATTGGGTCTAGCCTGTGTAGTTGAGAGGATGAGTGTTATTTTCCCCACCCAAGTTCAATTCCTATAAGTGACATGTATATCTCTTAATTATCATCTTATTGTAACAACGTTAATCCTTTTTTTTGACTTGGCCCTATGCCCCAAAGAATCTAGGGTTTACCTGGAAGTACTTAGGGGGCTTCCTCGAGATATGTTACTTGGAAAAAAATTATGAAAATCACAAGAAAAGAGTAAACACAATATGGTAAATGAAAAAATCAAATGTTAGGAAGGAAAAGAAGTTTAATGACATTGTATATATGGGAGTATCATATTTTCAATCTATTTACTCATATTATCCTAATAGAGCTAATGTTGCATAGATAATGAAAATTACATCTTTGTTTCCTAGGTTTGTTTCAAAGGAATCCAATCACATGTTAATGGAAGAGATTTCAAAGGAGTTAAAAATTGTGCTAATGCCTTTAAAAAAAAAGAGAAAATCCCTTGACCAAATGGATGGCTAGTGGATTTTTTTCTAAAATTGTGCTAATGTCCTTTAAAAAAAAGAAGAGAAAATCCCTTGACCAAAGGGATGATCAGTGGATTTGTTTCTAAGGTTTTATGACCTACTAGGAGAAGATTTCTTAAGGATAATAGAGGAGGTAAGGAGAATAGATAAAGTCCTTGGGGAATTCACTGCCACATTTCTATCCCTAATCCCCAAAAATGAGAATCTAGAGATCTTTGATGAGTTCAGACTAATATCTTTATGCAACTGTATACATAAAAAATTTGGCTAAAATATTGACAATTTGAATCAAAAGGATTTTCTCGGAATAGTTTGGGTTCTTAGCTGGAAGGTAGATTCATGATACAATAGAGTCAATGCAAGGGGGATTACACTTTATAAAGTCCAAAAATCTCCCATCTATGGTAATGAAACTAGACCTATCAAAGGCATATGACATGCCAAGTTGGTTATATATGAAATTGATGCTTATTCATGTAGGTTTTAGTTTATCCACCGTGAAATGGATAATGGGATGTTTGACATCAATTACATTTTCATTTTTATAAATGGGTTAGCATCCAAGTTTTCCACCCCCTTTAATGGATTCAAAAAAAGGTGCCCTCTCTCACCTTCACTATTTCTCGTAATAACATAAGGATTGAGCAGGGAAAACTTAAAAACAATGAGAGTTGATTCAATAACTAGAGTACGGATGGGAAGGGATGTATTTCTAACAAATATTATATGCGTTGATGATATTTTATTATTCATCAATGGATCATTGAGGGAAGCCAAAAAGTTCAAAGAGAACATCAATCTCTACTATGTAGCAACAATGATGGAAGTAAATATATTAAAATCGACGATTTCAATTAATTCTCTAGAATGGGGACATAAAAGGTAGATGCTTCAAATTTTTCCTTTTAAGCACTTGAGTTCCAATTAGGGTTTAAATATATACGCTTTCCTCGTAAGCCACATGGGTGTGTGAAAAAAGATTGGGAATATTTGATAGAGAAAAATAGTTGTTAGACTTAATCATTGGTATAACAAATGGTTATCAATATGAGGTAAAGTAAGTTGGGTTAAATTTTTTTTGGTGGCCATACTTATTTTGTGGCACACTTTAGCATATATTCTCTAGAGGGTTTTGGAGAAGATCAATGAGAAGGTGTTTAGATTCTTGTGGACAAGGAAGAAAGATGTTGAAGGGATCACACTGGTTAAAGTAAAATTAGTAGCTAAGGAAAAGGAAGGAGGACATTGGGACCTAAAGAACACACATTTCCTAAGGAAATGTTTAGAAGCAAAAATATTATGGAGATTAATTAGTCGTGATAGTGTATGGAAACAAATAATAGTTCAAAAATGTATTAACGTGGGTACATTGATAGATTGGATTAGGGGCCAGAGAAAAGAAACAAGGAATTTTTTTACTCATTCAAAGGCATTAGTAGAAGCCTTTCCTTTGATAGGAAACTGTTTGGTTTGAAAAGTGGGGATAGGGGAATAGGGAAGGCTTGGTGTTGACCCTTGGGAAGGAAGCATAAATGAACATAAATTACCTAAAGCATTGTTGGTAAATATGCAAGATAAAGGTATATTTAATCTTAAACAAATAGTAGACCAAGAGGCTACAAACCCTTGATAATAGGAATGGATGAGGGTAGACACACTAGGGAGAGAATATAAGGATGAAAATATTTGGAATGCATATGTTGCTTATTTTCATAGAAGTTGTGTTCAATTTAGAGAAGATGAAGACAGTGGTTTGGCTAAATAATCAAACTCTAGGATACTATTCAACACAATTGGGTTATACAGAAAATTACTATTATGAACTAGATCACTTGACTAGATGGTGGAAGCCTATACGGAAATTAAAGGCACCAAAGAAAATGTGCATATTTATGTGGATGGCAATTAAGAACAAGGTACTAACTTGAGAAGATATGCAAAAAGGAGTTAAACAAGGGCTAGGAATTTGTATCATTTGCAAAAAGGATGAAAAAACAATAAATCATTTGTTCATGAACTCTCTATATGATAAGCAAGTTTGGTTATACATAGTGCATATCACATGAGTAAAACAAGGGTGGATTGGAAACTCTATTGAGAACTTCTTGAAAAAATGGATGAGAAAAAGAGAACTCAAAGAGGAGTGGGTAGTTCCATTCTTGACCATATGGGGGTTTTGGTTGGTGAGGAACTCTTTACATATTGAAGAAAAATTTCTACCTCCATTCCAGTGCTTTCATCAAATAAGATCTATGTCAAACGCTTATTAGATGTCAGTCATATCAAAGGAGAGGTAATTGGCAATTTTGGTTATCAATAAAGACTAGGTTTGGGGATTCTTTGATGGGGTTAGACAAGGCCCATGGAAAAAAAGTAATGTTAGGTGCATTATGTATATTTCTAAGAATCACATTGTCAAGATGAAGGGAGGTCTTGGAACTTAAACTAAGAACTAAGCAAGGTTATCACATTAAGGCTCCTTCTCCAATGTTCTTTGGATAAAAATGTTAAACAAATATTGTGACTCTAGCTTGGTTTTAAGCCATAGATATTGAGTTATTACATGTCTATTGCTATATTAGTGTTTTCCTTATGGTCAGTTAGAACCCTTAATTGCAATTGTGCCATTTGTCTCCTATGTATACTAAGGATACCTAGTTTTAGTGAGCATCTCATCTTGTACATTTGTTATATTGTAAAAGGACATTGCCCCTTCGAAGAGGCTTCTCAGTCATTCTTATCTCATTCTCAAGGCGTGGATTTATTTCTTTCTCTTTTTATGCTATTTGGGTGTTTTGGTACATAGCATTAGTTTTAAAGCATACAATCCTTAGGTTTGACTCCTTCAAACGAGCCATCTTGGTATTTTCGTTATAACCTTTTTTGGGGGGATCGTTTCAAACCAGAAAATTTTTGGAACCTGAGGAAATGCAACGAAGTACCTATGGTAAAAAATTTAGGTTTTGGTTTTCTATACTTTTGGACTTATAGCACATGGAAATTAGGGGTTTTCACTAGTCCTAGAATTAGTCTCAACCAAGTCATCTTGTAATTTTCACTATAACGTTTTTCCTAGGAAGTTTCAAATAGCGAAATTTTTGGGAGACTGAGGAGACACAGTGAACTTTAAGGAGACTAAGGACACATAATGAAGTACATGTGGTAAAAATTTTAGGTTCTGACAAACACATCCTTTTTCCGAAACCATGACTATGGAACTAGGAGTTTTAATTTCAGTCACCAGAGCTAGTCTCAAGCGTGTATTCTTAGTAAAGCGTCCTTATCACAGAGCTAGAAAAGTCAAATTAGTGTCACCGTTCTATTGGAAGAGGTAGATATTATTATTTTTAGGTCGTTCTATTGGAAAGAAGATAGATATTATTATTTTAGGTCCAAATTTTAGAAAAGATTTGTAAAACCAGACATGTGGTAGACTGTACAAGTTCACTCCCTTGAAAGAGACAAAAATAGCAATTTTTGGGAAAGTTACCATAATTTTCCCTTGGCACATTGGAATTTGGTCAAACCTGTGGCATTACATAGAAGACATATCAGGCTACTGTAGATAAAAAAATTAGAGTCGGAGGGATAAAATTTCATAGATACTTAAAGAGAAAGGTCGTCCAACAAGACGAACTAATAATTAGGGTTTTTAAAGGTATGTTAACTTGAAATTAGCATAACTTTTCATTGAAAAATTTGTTTTTGGTGATTCAAAAATTGTGATAAAGAGAAAAAAGAGGAGTATTATTATTTTCTCACATGGAAAGGGGTTCTACAAAAATTTACTCTTTCTAAACCTCTAGAGAACTCATACATGATGCCTGAAATTGAATAACTAGTGTACCAACTATCCCTATCGAGGAACCAATTTAATGAAATGGGTGACACTGCATTGAAAAATGTTGATTTGGTACATTTTTAATAATTAATTAAAAGGGAAATGGATCAAAAGATGGAACACTTACAAATTTTTGTGGCAACCATGCTCTTACATACCATAGATGAGAGGTTCCCTAAAGGTGATATTGTGACACAAGGAAATCATGAAAATAGGTAGAACAAAATTGTTGAACTCCGGTCACTTATGGGGAATCTTTTAACAAATGTGGAGAACACGAAGATAGAGTTTCAAAATCATGATTACTCATCACTCCAATATTTTCATCGTCAGGGGTTCAACTCGACACCAGGGAACTACTTAAATCCTAATATTGATATGAGGAAATTTGGTGGTAAAGATCCTATAACATGGATATTCTAGATGGAGCGTTTCTTTTATCTCCAACAAGTGCCAACTTTAACTCTTGCATCATTATATTTAGGATATGATCAATTTGTTTGGTACCAATAGATTTGTAAATAAAATAAAATAAAATTATAGTGTCCATTAGTTCATTTTTACGAATAAATTGATAGCACATTATGGGGATACTAATGACAACACATTCTTTAGTCAATTGATAAATCTTTGATAGATAGGTCCATTTACATATTACCTTTAGCAATTCCAAAAACTGAATCTTAGGTTAAAGAACATTTTAGAAGATTATTTGTTAGATCTCTTTATGGGCACTTTAAAAGAGAGTATTCAACATGAGGTGTGTCTCTTCGAACCTAAATCCCTAGAGCATTCTTTCGGTGTGGCAAGGAAAGTGGAAGGTAAAAATATGGATACTAGAAGGGTGACCACTAACAACTATAGAGAGGATCATGTTCCCTCTCCTAACCTCTCTCAACCTACAAGGTTGACACCTCAACAAATGGATGAAATAAGAGTAACAATGGATATGTTTCAATAGTGACAACGAGTACAATAAGGTGCATAAATGTGGTGAGAGGAAATTATTCTACATAGATTGTGAAGAAAAAAATCAAGAACTAGAACTTTCGCAAGATCTAGAATTGGAAGAGACTACTCCAAAAATATATTTTCATGTAATGGTTGGCATCAACACTCCTCAATCTCTCAAGATAGAAAAATATGTCAAAATAAAAAGGTAACATTGTTGATTGATTCTAGTAATACCCATGATTTCATTAATTGAAAATTATTCAAACCTCTCGATTTTTTTATATATCCATCACCATAGTTTCAAGTAATGATTGTAGATGGAGTCACCATAAATTGTTTAGGGAACTTTCATAGTCTTAAGCTCACCAGGGGGAATATTTATTGGATAGTCTAATGGTTGCAATCCAAATGGGTGGTGTTGACGTTGTATTAGGGGTCCAATGGTTACAATCATTGGGGACAATGACTCTTAATTTTTAGGAACTTTTTATGAGATTTTCCTTAGAAGGAAAGGAAATTGAAATCAGAGGTATCCAAGGGAAACCCTCTAAAGTGATAAGCACTAACAACATGACAAAATTACTAAACAAGGGATACCATGGTGTAATTTCACAACTATGTTCACTATATGTTTGAACATCTAGACCCTATGCTCTCGTGGATCTCCAAAAAGTTATCGAAAATCATGCCAAGGTGTTTGGAGAGATGCCTAAAGGTCTTCCACCTACTTGAGATCACGACCATGTTATTCGTTTGCAATCGGGAAGTGTACCACCTAACATTAGGTGTTATAGGGACCCATATGCACAAAAGAGTGGGATTGAGTGTATGGTTCAAGAAATGCTAGAGGCTAACTTCATTCAACCTAGCCAAAGTGATTTTTCTTCACTATCGATGATGGTTTATAGAAATGAAAGCTCGTGGCCTATGTGTCTAAATTATAGAGAGCTCAACAAAATGACTATTAAAGATAAGTTTTATAATCCTATCATTCATAAATTATTAGATGAATTGCAAGGAGCAATTTTCTTTACCAACTTGGATCTCCAATCTAGATATCATCAAATCAAAATGAGACAAGAAGACATACCCAAAACAGCCTTTAAAACACAGGAAGGTCATTATGAGTTTTTGGTGATGTTGTTTGGCCTTATTAATGCACCTTCCACATTTCAAAGTTTGATGAATTCTATTTTCAAACCCTTTTTTAGAAAATTTGGGTTAGTATTTTTTTATCATATATTAATCTACAACAAATCTTAGGAAGAGAATGTACAACATTTTGACATGGTCTTAAAACTATTGGACTTAGAGAAACAGCTATATGCAAATCCTTCCAAGGCTTCAGGAAGTGGAATATTTGAGTCATATTGCATCTCATGTACGTGTCAAAGTCGACCCTTACAAAACTACAACTATGATAGAATGACCAATTTACAAAACCTTGAAGAATATTAGAGGATTATTAGGATTGAAGGGCTACTACTGCAAGTTTGTCAAGAATTATGATCAAATAGCAACACCTGTAACAATGTTATATAAAAATCAGACAGTTTCTTCAATTGAAGAAGCAACCAAAGATTTTGAAAAACTTAAGGAGGCTATATGTATAACTTTTGTCCTAGGCATGCCTGACTTCACAAAAACCTTTATTTTGGAGTGTGATGCCTCGGGGCATGACTTTGGTGCAATTTTAATGCAAGAAGGAAGACCCCTCGCCTTTGAGAGCAGCTAGTTCAAAGAGAAGAACTTACTCAAACCCATTTATGAGAATAAAATGTTGGCCATATTACACGCAGTTAAGAAATGGTGCCCTTACCTAATAGAAAGACATTTCAAGGTAAAACCATATCATCAATAGTTTGAAGTACTTGGAACAATGATCATTTTCAAAAGAGAAATAAAAATGTGTTACAAATATGCTAGGTTATAATGACTTTGAAATTATCTAGAAAAAAAGAAAACAAAATGTGGTGGTAGATGCACTTTCAAGAGAAGAAGAAGACACATAGGGCTTACTATGTGCTATTTCCATTCCAGAATCTGATAGGGTGGAAGAACCAAGGATAGAAGGGAAGCAAGATCATTGAACAACTTCAAGAGGACCCAAGTGCATAAGATAAATTTGTGTGGAAGAATGATTCACTATGATATCAAGATCGCCTATATTTATGTAAAAATTCCCAACTTAAACATAAATTCATTTTGGAATTGTTGGCATGTTCACAGGAACAATGCACTTGTCATTAATGGCAAGAACACACAGGAAGGAGAAGCTCGGGAGGAGAAGCGACAATGATCGTTGATCACCCATTCCGAATTCCCGATGGCTGTCAGATTTGAATCCAGATAGGAGGAGCGCGCAAATGGAGGACAAATCTCAAGCATTAGATCTAAGCGCAAGGACCGACCATCGTCGGATCTAGGAGAACCTGCACGATCTTTAAAGTTCAACATGAAACAGGCTTACAAAGTCCCGAAAACAGGAGGACCGTCCATCGGGCAAGACACATGGCTACAGTTCAGCATTTCGCTGACTGGAAAGTCAAAGGAATGAAGCTCTCTAACTTTCCAACTCGCGATATGCGAAATCACGATAAGAACTGGGCCGTTAGATCTGGATTAATTGCGAAGGACTAGCAGTTGTTAGATCTGGTGAAGCTGCAAGGTGGATAAGACCAGGAGTCATCCAAATCTCTAAAACTGTGAAGGAATCTTGGCCGTCCATCAAGGACAATCATGGGTCGTTGGATCCAGAGGACACATGTCGAAAGATCGTCTTCATTGACTGGAAAGTCAAAGGAACGAGGTTTTCTAACCTCTCAAACTCGCGATATGTGAAATCACAAAATAATCTTAGCTGCTGGATCAAGGATAAATTTGGGTCGTCAGATCCAGGAGGTAGTTCATGACATACACGTTAGAAAGGACAGGTAGCAGTCTACGTCAGCAAGGACACATGGCGCAATCATACAAGGACAAGTGTCAAGTTTACTTGGCATTTCAGGCCACTGGAAATCACAATTCTAAGTGACACATGGCAGCCACTCGGCTTACAACACATCATTGAGTGACGCAATAATGACATCACTCTGAGAGTTTAGTTTTGGGAGTTTTAGCATCAATACTCCCCCAAAGTCCCGAACGCTGAAGTTCTAGGACAGAGGATAGTCGTCCGATCACCAAGGATCGTGGACCGTTGATCTGAAGAGCGAAGCGCTCAAATGACTAGCTAGTGGTCATATCTCATGGTCACATCGTCGAGAGCTGGAGAGTAGAGCTAGAGATGCCAAGCTCCATTTCAGAGTTTGTGACATGGAGATTCGAGACAACTCTTCACAGAATCCCCAAAACACGAAATGCAAAATGCATTTTCAAACTTGGCCCCTGGTCACCGCCCATGGTCGCGTGAGTGGAAGGAGCTAACATAGCTAGGCTCCATTTCGGGTACGGAAAGTTGGAGGAGTCAAGGGACTCACAGAAGAATCCCCGAAACGCGAAATTGTGAAATGCAATTTCAAGTTAAGTTGTGGTCACTGTCGGTGGTCACGTTGGAGGAAGGAGCTAGAGCAACCAAGTTCCCTTTTGGGGTTCGCAATATGAGGAGTCAAGGAGACTCACGAGAGAAAACCCGAAATACGAAATCATGAAATACCTTTTTGAATAGGGTTGTGGTCACAGCCATTGGTCACATCATCAAAGGTTTAAGGGAGGAGCTAGCATGCAACGAAGCTCCATCTTGGAGATCGCGACTTGGAGAGTCGAGATGCCTCATCTCCAGATCCCCGAAACGCGAGTCGCGAAAGCACCTTATGAATAGGCGTTTGGTCACCGCCAAAGGTCACCTGAAAGGAAGGGGTTTAGGCAGAAGAGCCAGCGCCCACTGTGAAGTTTTCTTCAGGAAGAGAGAAGGCGCCAAAACGCATGAATGCGTGGAGTTTCTCTCAGTAACTGCCAAAACGAAGTGATTGCATCTGCTAGAGAATTTGAGGAGTTGTAGGGTGGTTGCTAGAGGGGCCGAAGAGCCTCGGTGTAACTGTTAGAGACCACTGATGGTTTTTGCCAGAGAATTCAAAGAGTCTTCAAGGTGATCGACAGAGAAGACGAAGAGTCTCGAGGAAATTTCCAGTGGAGTGTAAACTCATCATAGAGTCGGTTGACAGATGGAAAAGGGTCGAAGACTGGTTACAGTCAGAAAAGCCAAAAGATCTCAGGAGAAGGGCCAGTGATGATGAACGCAGTGAAGTGTATGTAGTGGGAGAGTGCATGCAGCATGCACAAGGTGCAAAGAGACTATAAAAATGCAGAACAAAAAAGAGATTGGTGCTGCGATTTTTAAGAGTGTGTTATGCAGGTAGAAGAAGGGAGTCTAGAGGAGAAACAACGCAGCAGAAGGAAAGAACAGAGATGCATAACTAATACAGTAAAAGAAGGCTGAGATGGACATGCAGAGATATAGTAGAAGATAATAAAGCTCAAGGAGATGCAAGCAGAGAGACACTGATACAGGAGAGTAGAGTAGCATAGCAGAACATTGATAAGCATGATAAGCCAATGACAACTATTGAATCACTGTAATAAATTCACAAAAAGCAAAGTTTTATATCACGGGGTGGTTGGGAGGTGCTAAGGAGGACTGTTGTCCTCTGAGTGTTAAGTGGATGCTTGAACACAGGGAGTTGTAGCTACCATCTGGTAGCAGCCAGAGAAACCAGGGTGGCAGGGTGGTGCTAGGGAGAACATTGGTTCTCTGTTACATAGATTGGTGCCTGTGTGACTGGAAGTTGGTGCTTCCATCTAGTTGGTGTTGGAGCAGTGAGGGAGTTGGTACTTCATTCTTGTGGGTGCTAGAAAAACTAGAGAGTTGGTGCTCTCATCAAGTAGCATCTTGCAAAACAGAGGTGGTAGCCTAATTATGTGTTGGTGCTCATAAGAATGATAATGTACAGAAAATAATTATCATATAAAGAAGAAGAAGTTTTCACCCTTTATGGGTTTCCTTAGGAATATCTGTCTCTGTACTATACATGTGTGTGATTGATGTTGAATACTCTACTGCTTATTTATTGTGATCATCATTGAGAAGTTCTGTAATAAATTTCAAAATGGATATAATTGTTTAAGCACAGTAACAACTGATTCACCCCCCCTCTCAGTTGTCCAATAGGAAATGTACACTTCTCCCATAGGACGACATTTAGGGTTCCTAAGAACTTAGCATGAGATCAAGAAGGATTTTTTCTAGGAAGGTCTTGAAACTGATGTTCAAAATTTTGTTGCTCAATGTTTGGTTTGCCAACAAAATAATGGAGAGATAATCTCTCCTACAACCATTAGCCATACCAAGTCAATGTTGGGAAGATGTTTCAATGAATTTTATTACAAGTTTACCCAAGTTCGAAGAAAATAATGTCATCATGGTAGTGGTAGATCAATTCAATTCCCATTTTTTCTCTCTTTCTCATCCTTTTAAAGCAAGTACAATAGCTACAACATTCATGGAAACAATTCAAAAGATACATGGAATCCTCAAAATTATTGGAAGTGATAGAGATTGAATTTTCACTGCTAATTTTTGGATTGAATTGTTTTCTTGTTTGGGTACTCAATTAGCTCATGGATCATCTTACCATCCTCAATTTGATAGGCAAACTAAGATTGTGAATAAATGTCTCGAAGGATATCTTCATTGTTTTGCATTTGATAAACAAACACAATGGGTCAAGTGGTCACCCTTGGAAAAATGGTGGTACAACACATCCTTCCATACTTCATCAAAAATGTCCTCATTTATGACACTTTGTGGCTATCATCCTTCATCCATTGCATCACTCTTGAGAGGGAAAACAAAGCTTCAAGTAGTGGAGGACCACATAGAACACCAACACGTTCTCAACTATTGAAGGACAACTTGGCTATAGAAAAAAATAGGATGAAAAAACAAGTAGATCAATATCATAGTGAAAGAGAATTTATAGTGGGGAATTGGGTATTTTTAAGGCTACAACCATACAAACAAATGTCCCTCAAGCAACAAAATAATAACAACAAATTAACACCTAAGTACTATGATCCCTATACAATGTTGCGGAGGCCTGAAAATATGGCTTACAAATTGGAATTGCCTCCATTTTCATGTGTACATCTAGTCTTCCATGTTTTTTGCTTAAAGAAGGTAAACAATGATAATATACTAGTTCAAACTATTTTACCAAAGAATAATGGAGAGAAAATCATATTAGAACCAGAAACACTCTTTGAAACAAGAATCAAGCAACCACGAAATCAAACAATTACAGAATACCTCATCAAGTGGAAGAACCTATTAGTAAAAGAGGCAACATGGGAAGATGAGTTCTTCATGCAAAAACATCCAAGTGTTGAGGGCAACACTTGTTTGAAGGGGAGGGGCATTTTAAACCCTAGATATTGAGTTATTCCATTTCTATTGTTATATTAATGTTGTCTTTGTTGGTTGGTTAGACCTTTCAATTGTAATTGTATTCTTTATCTCTTATATATACCAAGGAGGCCTAGTTTTAGTGAGCATCTCATATTGTACATTTGTTATATTGTAAAAGGAGATTACCCCCCTTGAAGAGGCTTCTCATTCTTTCTTCTCTCATTCTCAAGGCGTGGAGTTACTTTTCTTTCTCTTTTTATGCTATTTGGGTGTTCTGGTGCATAACACTTGGTCATAAGGTGTATGAATGTCTTTCCAAACTTTTCTCCATAGCGTCTAAGTGATCAGATAAAAGAAGTGGCAAACTGAGTCTACCTCCTTTACTCATGTCTTTAGAGAGAAAAATGTGATATCAAAGGCTCTTTCAAAGGAGGGTCCTCGGTGATCAACTAACAGCAGTGGCAAATTCGAGTCTAACTCCACTTATGTTTTTAGAGAGCAAAATGTGATAGTAAATGCTCTTTCAAAGGATGGTCAACAGGTAGCATTAATTAAAGCTATTTTTGAAGAAAACAAGGATGGAGCAATATGTATCTCTCAATTCAATGTTTAAAGTACAGCTGCTGGGAGGAGTATCCATATACTCTGAAAACTTATTGAATTTGTAGACAGATAGTGAAAGTGACATTTTTGTTTTGTTTCTGCTTTATTTTAGGGAATTTTGGCTATAGATCAATTCAGAACTTTACAGAATTCTCTATGTACATTGTTGCAACGTACGTTTTCTTCAGAGAGAATCTTACAGTGACCATCCAGATAGGCAACGCTTTCCCTCTCCTTTAGGAATGCAAAAATGAACTAATAGGGTCCAAGCTATGAAAATACATGGGCAATTGCAGAGTAGTTAATGTAGACATGGGCAAGTAGGATTTAATGTTTCAACATGATAAGCGAAGAAAAAAATCTGCCCCGTCACTGACTTTCCGCTCATTTCACTTCGTGTCAACCATGACTAGGTCTTCCTCCTCTTTGAATAGTTAGAACCCCTGAATAAGCACATCATATGACAAATTGATTCAACCATGATTAGGTCTTCCTCCTCTTTGAATAGTTAGAACCCCGGAATAAGCATATCATATGACAAAATGATTCAATCCACCTGGTTTACTGTAGTGTTTCTTATGGCCGGTTTCTAGCCTCTGTAAAGGAAAAATTCAATTTCATAAACAAAATTTAGTTCCAAATAAATAATGCAAAAATGGCTCTCACGTCAATCAATCCTGAAATGGTTCAAAGTGGCAGATATTGAAAAGTTCTATACAACTACCATAGCTTCTAAATCACTAATTCAATTTCATTTCTAGAAATCATGAAGTTCCTTTGGTATGTTATACCATCATCAAACATTCCTACAGAGTGCAACACTCATCTTAGGAACAATTAATGAGAACCACATGGAAACAACATTCATAAACTCTTAATATAACTGCAACTGCTTCCTATTCACAAGTCCCAAGCACATTATCATAAAAGTAAGCAGTCGATATCAAGAGAACGAAAGCAAAAGACAATCCCATGAATTCTTAAATTGATCAGACCATTGCCTCTGCGAATTCACAAACAGCAAGGCATAATCAATCTCAAGAACGCATGAAAGACTATGAAAAATCCCATAAATTCTCAAATTGATCAGAGTGCTGCCATCGTGAATTAAAACAGCGAGGCACAATGAATTGGACGCACATTTTTAGGTATACTTGGCAGTAACATGCTCAGTTTTCAGTCAAAGAGGAGTCAGTTTCCTATTTTATGGAGCCGCAGAGTGATGGTAACATCGCTGGGACTTCATCTCAAAATCTGCCACCACTAATTGCGTTTACTGTTTGATTCAGACAGGGGTATTAGGATAGTGGAGAGTAGGTAGTTAGAGAAATCAGGGACAGGTGTACAACTATATTTGGTGAAAATAGAATCAATGATAATGTAATCACTAACCACTCTTTCTTGGAAAGAAATAGATATGGGTTTTCCGTTTTGGATCTTTATTCCACAAACTGTTTGCCTGTCCATGTAAGTAAGATCCACTTTCTACTTTGCTGGGTTGTTCTTAAAGGTTTTGGTGAGATCCAGCTTTGAGCCAAGAACTGTCTGCAACAAATATTAAGAATGCATGAAAAGCAACTAACAATCCATAAATTCACAAATTTATCAGAGGTCATTTCCATTGCAAATTCACAAACAGCAGAGCGCAATCAGTACAAAGAACACATGGGAAGCAACTGACATTCCCATAAATACACGGATTGATAGACACCCTTGCCATTGTAAATTCACAAACAGAAGGGTGCAGTCAAAATGAAAAACACACAGAGAGAAGCTAGCAACCCGATAAATTCAAAATCATCAACATCGTCTTATTTCCTTACACAATCCCTTCTGACAACATTAAGGTTTCCAGCGTTTACCAAGTTGCTTATAACAAAATTAAGTTAGGCTTTTAGGAACACTTGGCAGGCTCCTGCACTGCCCATTAGGTTTCAGATGAAATAGGGTCAAATTCCAGTTTCATAGCGCTGCAGAGTGGTGGTGATATTGGCTGGTGCTTCCCTCTCAAATTAGCCATGTCTAATTAAAATTTGTATTTATGGTTCAGACAGTGTATACTTAGTAGTTTTTGTCGAGAGTTTTTTGGGAGAGGTGTAGTTTATTGGGACAGGTGTTAAGAGCTTATCATCGACAGAAATAGAAAGAGTTTATTTTCTTCATTGCTGAGTCAATTTAACTAAAATTTGCCAATTATATCCCATAATTCCACATTCTGAAATCCACCTTGAATTGCTGCTGTGACGATCTATTATTTTCTTCTTTGCTGAGTCAATTTAACTAAAATTTGCAAATCATGTCCCATGATACCACATTCTGAGATCCATCTTTAGTTGCTGCTGTGACAATCTATTATTTTCTTCATTGCTGAGTAAAATTAACTAAAATTTGCCAATTATCCCATTATACCACGATCTGACATCCAACTTTAATCGCTGCAGTTACATTCTATACTATTCTTCTTTAATGAGTCAGTCTAACAAAAATCTGCCAATAATGTCCCATGATATCACATTCTGAAATCCATCTTTAATTCCAGCCGTGACCATCTATTGCTTTTTTTCCGTTGATTCATTTAACTAAATTCTGCCAATTATATCCCCATGATACCATATTCTGAGATCCACAATTATAGCTGAATCATTCTAACTAAAATTTGTCAATTGTGTCCCATAGTACCACATTCTGAAATCCACCACACAAGATGCAAGAGAACCCTCTCAGATCATGTCCCTGGAAAATTATACTCCGATAGTCCAACCAATCAACAGCAAGATAAAAAGATTTCCACTAACATTGCGAAACAATTACAAAAACGATGGAAAATTTTAACCTCTTTCAGAATGGAGAAATGATTACAACTATGGCCAGAAGACTCCCATGATTCTGCGTTTTGATTTAAACCCATTGAATAGCATCCCAAGCTAAAACCCACCGATAATTACAACGACCAAAAAACAGAGTAGATGCAGCCCGCATGCCCTAAGAACCCTAAATGCCAGCCAAAACCCTATAATGAAAACCTCATCGATCAATCCTTTACGGACACAACAGGCCACCACTTCTTATTTTCTCAACAATATTTGGCAAACAACATCTTCATCGAATTAAATTTTTACCCTAAAACGCTAATGAAGATCAATCCGAAGCCCTTGTTGGCTGGGTTTGAACTAAATCCTTATAGTTGATATCGAGGTCGGCCATACTGGAACTAACCTTCGCCAGAATCTGTGAATCGTTATAATGCACAACGGCCTGGACGAAGGCCTGAACACGCGACGCCGGATCCTCACAATCGAAGACAGAGGAATCCACAAAAACCCCATCGCAGCCAATTTGCATCATCATGGCAGCATCCGCCGGGGTTGCTATCCCGCCGGACCCGAACACAACCACCGGCAAACGGCCCAATTGCTTCGTCAATTTCACTAATTCGAAAGGCGCGCAAATCCCCTTCGCGAACGCGTAAAGCTCGTCCTCGTCGATAATCTGCAGCCTCCTGACCTGCCCGAGCACGGAGCGCAAATTTCCGACGGCCTCTGCCACGTCGCCAGATCGATCCCCGGCCGTCCTCACCATGGCCGCGCCCTCCGCGATGCGGCGCAGGGCCTCCCCGAGGTCCCGGCAGCCGCAGACGAACGGACAACGGAAATTGTGCTTGTTCGTGAAGTTGGAATCATCTGCCAGCGTCAGCGCCTCGCTCTCGTCTATGAAATCCACGCCCACGGCTTCCAAGATCTGGGCCTCCACAAAGTGTCCGATTCGGGCACGGGATATGACAGGAATACTTACTGATTTCTTGATCCGGCAAACCAGACCCGGATCGCTCATTCTGTTAACGGCGGTGCCTAGCGGCTCCACCGCCATCACTGCAACGGCTCCGGCCTCTTCTGCGATTCGGGCCTGCCGGGGATTATTCACGTCGACAATCACACCGCCTCGCAGCATCTGAGCCAAGGCAACTTTCATGGCATATGAGGAAGATTTCTTCGAATCGCTGCTGGCACAGTCCAGTAAGGCCAGCACGCCGGCGTTTCTGCTCCCAGACATCGTAGGCACAGGTCAGGCGCTCGAAACTCGGGAAGATTTTTCTGGGGGATTCGACTGCTTACAGATATGGCTTGGGCTTGCGCTTGTGATTGCAGGGAAGAGAGGGATGGTGATGCTATGTATAAAGAAGGTGGTCGGTTTGTCTAGAGTGTTCTCGATGCGGAATTTGAAACTTCGCCTGCCACGCTCGTCGGCTTCGTGGGATTTGATTTCAACGGACTTTTTGAAATTAGGAGTTGATCTTTTCTCATTTGGATTTTTAAATTCATAATTCAAATAAGTTGCGCATACTTTAAATTTATGGACAGAGAATATGGTTATGGGGTGGCATGGTGGTTACAAATAGTTGGATGCATGTTTCTAATGGGAAACTAAATTGATTAATTATGGTAAGAGCATCTTGTTGAAGATCAGTTAAATTGATTTGTTTTTTTAATGTAAATAATTATATAATAATTAAAAAAAATATTTTATTTTAAAGTATGTATATAAGTTTTTTTTTTAAATGTAAATTATAATAATAATAATAATAATCTATTTTTAAGGTCAAGGTCAAGCCAGCACACTAAATTGGTGTATGGTGTATGAGATCCCCTTGTTTGTGGGACAAGGGATCCTCTTATGTCCAGTGATTTGACTGGTAAAGTCTACGAAGGTATACATACCCTACCCCCTTTGGATTTGATGATCTCTTAAGAGGAAACACATGTTCTTAACCATTAGGCCCACTCAGGCTGTATTGGGTAGTGTTTAGTTTTATCTAAAGGATTAAAAGTAAATATTATTAAAAAAGTATATGATTTTATTAATGGTATTGTTTTTTTTTAATAGTTTTTTTTTTCTTGAAATAAAATTTAAAATTGTTTTTGATTGGCTAAGAGTTTCTTTTCTTATAATAAAGGAAATAGGTTAACCAATGAGGATTTAAAAGCATTGGCAAGAGTGAGTCTACCCCTTTATAGATACTATTTAGACAAAAATCCTCTATTTGGTCTTCCAAGACTCAAAGAAATTTGGCCAGAGTGAAAGCCTACCCCCTTATGGACCACTATTAGGTTAAAGGGCCCAAAAAGTCTACCCCTTGTAGATATTATTTAGACAAAAATCCTCCATTTGGTCTTCGAATAAGACTAAAATTGTCTTTTTGTCTTTGAATAAGACCTAAAAGTGTTTTTGACTATTAAGAGCTCATTTTCCTCAAACTAAGGAAATAGGTTAAGGGTCCAAGACCCAAAGACATCTAGCAAGAGTAGCCTTAAATAAAGTCATTGTCGGTTAACCACTGAGCTGTGATAGGTTTTTTCTTTGGGATATATATATATTCCTCTTGGGTAAGAGGTTAAACTTCAACCAAGGGTTCATGTATGGGATTAAGGTTAGATGTTACTAAAAAAACACATGATCCTATTGCAGGTATCCTTTGCGATGACCACAAAGGATGACTTTCTTGTAAATATTCCTTAGAGTAAGACCTAAAACTACTTATTATTTTGGCTAAGAGCTTGCCTTCTTTGGACTTAAGGAAAGGGGAAATGGAGTGAAACCCAGAGGCATTTAGTAGAGATTGAAAGTTTGTCCCCTTATAAACCACAAGCAAGTCATTTGAGGGGGCATCATTTTCCATGAGTATGATGAGTTAGCTCACATTTCCTCACTATGGGTTGTCCACTTAATTATGATTAAGAAAAGAAAAAAGAAAAACATATAAATATTTTTGTTAAATGCAATTTAAGGAGATAAAAATAAGTGTTAATGTTATTAGATATTTAAAAAATTAAAATTATAATAATATTGAGAGGATTTGTGATTAATGTTGTTAAAATTGTCTTCGAATAATACTAAAATTGTCTGTTTTTTTCTTTGAATAAGATCTAAAAGTGTTTTTGACTAGTTAAGAGCTCATTTTCCTCAAACTAAGGAAATAGGTTGATTGTCCAAGACCCAAAGGCATCTAGTAAGAGTGAAAGTCTACCCCCTTATGGACCACTCTTAGGTCATTTTAGGTGGCATAATTTTCCTTAAATAAAGTCAGGGTGCATTAAATGAGGATAGCAACTAGTGATGGTTGTCCCCATTATCGGTTAACCACCAAGCTGTGATAGGTTTTCATTTCGAATATATATATATATATATTCCTTTTGGGTAAGAGGTTAAACTTCAACCATGGGTTCATGTATGGGATTAAGGTTAGATGTTACTAAAAAAGCACATGATCCTATTGCAGGTAGCTTTTGCGATGACCACAAATGATGACTTTTGATTCTTTAAGAGTTTGTCTTCTTTGAACTTAAGGAAAGGGGAAATGGAGTAAAACCAGTAGGCATTTGGGAGGGATTGAAAGTTTACCCCCTTATAAACCACAAGCAAGTTATTTGAGGGGTATGATTTTCCTTGAGTATGATGAATTAACTCAAATAGTAGCTAGTGGTGACTTTCCTCACTATGTAGTAGTTAGTGGTGACTTTCCTCACTATGGGTTGTCCACTTAATTATGATTAAGAAAAAAAAAAACATATAAATATTTTTGTTACATAGTTGTTAATATTAAAATAAAAATAGTTGTTAATATTATTAGATATTTAAAAAAATAAAATTATAATAATAATGAGAGGAGATAAAAATAGTTGTTAATATTATTGGATATTTAAAAAATGAAAATTATAATAATATTAAGAAGATTTGGGATTAATGTTGTTAAATATTTTGCTAATTATATTAATAAATATTTAATTTCAATTTCAATTTTTTATTAATTTATGTTAATATACTTATTAATATTATTATACATAAATGTAAATAAATTTTTAAAATAATAATATATATAATTAAATTCAATTTTAAAATATTTTAATTATTTGATATTTTATTATTAATAAATTGCTGGATTTGTATTTCAAATGCATATGCAATTGAGTTTTAAAATTTTTGGGTACTGTGTAGTTTGGAAACTGTTTTTTATCATACATTTTAAATGAACAAGAGCAGACAAATATTATTGACGGGAAAATTGTGTTCTTTTATAAATGAAATATTTTGGAAATATATTTTTTAACTTATTTTTAATTGATGTTTATTTTTTAAATAAATTAATTTAGTTAAAATAATTAAATTGATTTATTGTTTTTGAAATCTATGTATATTTTAAGTAAATAAGAGTTATAAAATGTATTTTTTTATTTAAAAAATATATAAATATGAGATTTATGTTTGGGTGGTAAAATTTATTATAATTTAGTTGTCAATAGATAGTGAAAACAACTATTATTTGTTGTTATTCATGAATGCAAACTAACTCATTAACTTTATTTAAGGAAAACTATACCACCTGAAATAACTTCTTGGTGGTCCCTAAGAGAGCAGGTTTTCACTCATCCTAGATGCCTATGGGTCTTAGGTTGTTAACCTATTTTCTTATGTGTGAGGAAGATGATCTCTTAGCCAATAGGAAGTAATTTTATGTTAAACACAACTTCACTTTACCTCAATGATTGTTGTCATCAACATATCCCAACATATCTCGAAGGTGACAATTAAAAAGAGAAAAAGTATGAAATAAACCTAAAAGTAAATAATAAAACACTAAAAATAAGTGAAATAGCAAATGAGAGCAAGTTAGAAAAAATAAGAAATAATTTTATAAGATAGGAATGGATGTGTGTGGGGCTTAGCTATAAGTAAAGTAATGTGGTTTAATAGTAATAATGTTGAAATTTAGTGTCACATGTTTAATATTAATGTGGTTAACAATAACAATGACATGGTATGTCACATTTTGAAAATTATTATACCAATATCAAAATTGTATTAGCCTATGTTCCTAAAACTCTTATTGCAAGTGAAGTGGAGGACATTTTCATAATAACAATAAAAATTATATTAAAACCAACAAATAATGGCATTCTCTTGTTACAATATAATGTTAAAATTCACCAATTATTATTTATTTTATAAAATAAATGGTGAGATATGTTAAATAAAAAAAATGTCTATATAGGTATGATGTTAACCTACTTCTGAAATTAGAATGTTGTATGTTAAATTATTTATGAAAATTATAATAATTATGTAAAAGAAAGATAAAATTAATGAATTTTAAGTGGCAACAACTTAAAAATTCATGACCATGTAGGTTTTTCTTATGGGGTTTAAGTAAAAATCATTACACATAATCAAGAAACTTAATAGTTACAAAAGTTAACTAAATCAAAATCTAAGCTCAAGTAATCATCCACCTATCATATTGTTATTAAATTTTTAAGGCTTTGACACAATTAGATAATGACTCAATAAATTAGATAATGAAACTTTGTTCATAACCATATGAATAACTACCATACAATTATTTCCTCCTATTCTAAAATAGGATAAATTTGATAATGTAACTTTGTCCATAACCATATGAATAACTACCATACAATTATTTCCTCCTATTCTAAAATAGGATGGTATTTACTGGATCTTTTCGAAAATTAAATTTGATGAATTGAGATAGACAAAAGGAAAAGGAAAAGTATCCATTATTGGAATTACTAATAAACGAAAAATTTAAGAATGAAGAGATTAACGACCAATCCTTGATAAATTTAATTTTCAAACAATGATAACCACAGAGATAATTGAATTTACAAATAGTTGGGACCAAACCTTTAATGTATATCATTACCATGTCCAAGAATTTGCAATCACGACATATAATTACCATGTCCAAGAATTTGCAATCAAAACATATAATTACCATGACCATGAATTTACAATCAAAACTATTGCAATGTAATAAGTGCTTTAAAAAGGGTCAAAACTCGGCTTATCTGAAAAAATTGAGTTATCCTCTTCACATGGTATACATGTATATGGCATTGGAGTGGTTAAGCTTTGAATTTGCATTCACTATGCGACGAATTTGCATTCACTCCTCTCATGGTATTCAAGATTGAATCAATGGTCCAAATTATTATTGAATAGATAACGACCTGTGGGAGAGGGAGAAGGAAATGATGGAACTTCATTCATGGATGGAAGTTCCATCGTGGATGGTCTACTAGGAAGTGTAGCATGAAGTGTAGACATGGGTTCTAATTGTATGCACAACCATGTATGTGAGTTATTGAGATAGTCTAGTTGGGTATATACAGAGGAGGAAACTCCTAAAATATATTAGGAGATAAGAGACGAGGAGATGGGAAAAAAAGGTATGTTGATAAGTGTAAATTCTTTTACAAATTTGGTTACAAGATCGTTCAAAAACAAATATGTGGAAGCATTACACTTCACATCCAATATATGGAATCACACGTATTTATTCCACTAACATGAATTTAATTACCTCGATGAATAGATGTTGTAGTTATCGAAGATTAAAACTTCAAACTTAGGTTATCTATATTTGGGAAAAAATTTGCATTGTGTGCATGTTCTGTGATTAAAACTCAAAAGTTAGTTATAACCTAAGATTGAAAAAATCTCATTCAGTTAGAGCTCGACCAAAAGACATAGATGTGTGATAAAAGTAATTTAAATATTATGAAAAAATCATTATTTTGTTAAGCATCTATACAACATTGGACAATAAGAAAAGTATGTGTAGTCAAAGGAAAACAAATAGATGGTCAACCACTAATAAAATGAATCAATGAAGAACAGGTTATCAATATAAATACAAATACAAAATAACATAAATTAAATTATAAAAATATAATTGATAAATTTAAAATTTTAATATAATTTTTTTATTACATATAACTAAATAAAATATATCCAATAAAATTATCACTGGTACAAACATTTTACTTTTTGAATTTTTGTTAGGCATATTTTTCAACTAGTTTTATTTAAAATTCAGTAAAAAAAAATAGAAGAATTGTTGAAATTGTATATATAAGTTGTTGAGATTGCACGATCTAAATGCAATAGGGTTATTTTAGGATGTCAAATCCATTTATGCATTCAAAAAATGCAATTTAAGTAATTAAAAATTGCAATTTCACCAACAATTACATACTCGAATTCCAATGATGATTACCCAAAAAATAGAATGTTTAACTTAATTTCCTATAATCTCAAAATTAAAGTAAATATGCCCTATCCCATCCTCTTAGAAACAAGTCTCTCCCCCATTGAGAGCATGGCTATGACTAAATATCTAATGTATACGAGCAAGTTAAACAACATGGAAGACAAAAGGCTTCCTAAAATTGCTTCAAAATCGAGTCATAACCACCATCGACTCAAGTGAGGATGGCATAAAAATGCCCGGTCTTGGCTAAACTATTGGGGAATCATGGAAGACACCATTTTGCAGAATAAAGATACTATTAAAAAAACGTCAAATCAAAATTTAAGGAGAAAATGTGGTGTGATAAAGAGTTAGAGGAAAAAGGAAAATTAAGGTATTATAAGGATGTAATCAACCCTAATCTAGAAGATCAAAATTAACTATCTATTTTGCCAAGTGTAAAGAAAAAAATAAGCATTGCTAAGATAAGAACAAATTCTCACGAGCTCCATAGTGAAACTGGGCGTTGGTCATTTCCTAAAACGCCATGGGATGAAAAAGTGTGTCACCTTTGTGACACTAAGAAGGTTGAAGATGAAAAACACTTTCTCTTAGATTGTCTAGCCTATACCCATATTATATCTCATTTTCAAAATATTTGTCACACTATCAACCTTCCTAACCTCTTAACTCAACAAAAGTATGGTGATCTTGGAAAGCTTCTCTTAATGCTCTTCGAGCACACAAACAAATTCTAAAGAATCGCAAGTAATCACTTACCCTCTTAAGATCTGATAAACCAACTCGGTCTTAATGGATGTTAATCATCATCATCGTCATATATATATAATCTAAATTAAAATAGTAATATATTCAATTAATACAAAATTAATAATTTCTACATAATATCAAAATTATCATAATTTATTAAAATGATATATATATATATATATATATATATATATATATATATATATATATATATAATAATAAAAATAAAAATAAATATAATAATTTATAATCTAAATTAAAATAAATAATATATTCAATTAATAGGTTAATGGTTTCTACATAATATCCAAAATTATATTCAATTAATAGGTTAATGGTTTCTACATAATATCCAAAATTATCATAATTTACCAAATGATATAAAATAGTATATTATTATTTTTTAAAATTAATACTATAATAAAAATAATAAAATTATAGTAAAGGGGCTATAAATAAAGTTTTTAAACCCGTGACTTATTCCTTTACAACTACAATATTACGACATAGGCTAAGTCCAATTTTAAAGGAGAGAACAAGTTTACCCAATTGGTTTTGGGTTGTCTTTAAAATATATGATCACATCGAAAGTTAAAATAAATCTTTTTAATAAATATTGATGTATGATTGATATATGATTTAATAGATAGACAATTGTGATAGATTTAAGTTACGATTAATTCAATCAAGCATACTGTGTGCATAATACTGTGTGCATATGTTATATAACATATGCACACCCTAAAGCATAAATGAGGTTCAATTTGCAAATAAAGATATATAAGAAGTAAGATGAATAATGTATTAGAATTGTAACTTAAGGATTATTTACATATAGTTTAGAGTATGAAATTTTAAAATAATGAAATTATATAGTAAGTAAGAAATATATATGAATAGTTTAGAATATGAAATTTAAAAATAATAAAGTTATATAGTAAATAAGAAATATATATGAATGCTATAGTGTATAGATTCATCTCATAATAATTAAATAATATATATGATTTTTTTTTTTTCAAATTTTATAGTAGTTGATTTTTTTTCAAGCTTTTTTTCAAAGATCTAATAGTATATCTAGTAGCTCGTAAGTCAGATATATGAATAACTTGTGACTTAGCAAATGCATGAATAATTTGAAGCACATTGGAGTGGACCTCTATCCAGGGGGTGTCTATCCTTCTAGTCCTAATCACAACCGGCCAAAGTCCCATCAAGGATTTGAACTCGGGTTGGGAAAGTGCAAGACCTACCTCCCAACCATCTTGTCAAACCACCTCAACCCTATATTTTTTTTCATGTGGCAATCTAGAAC
>SNQJ01S0022725.1:95133-119583 GCA_010110895.2 Picea sitchensis | reverse complement strand
TGATGCATCCTGAATGATCTCAAGTCCAAGGAAGAAGTGTAGCGGACCCATGTCCATCATCAAAAACCTGTCATGTAGAATCCTCTTGACTGCATAAATCGTTGAAGTCGAGCAACCGATGATCAACAAATCATCAACATACAGAACTGAGAGTAGAAGTGAATCAACCATCCTGAGCATGTAGACATTCGGGTCTGATTTACAACGTACAAATTTATGTGACAACAGGTAGGAGTCCATCTTGGCATACCTTGCCCTCGGAGCTTGCTTGAGTCCATAAAGAGACTTCTTCAGTCGACAGACCAAATATGAATCCTGCATAAATCCCTGGGGTTGCTCCATATATATCTCCTCAGAGAGATCACCATGAAGAAATGCATTCTTCACTTCCATCTGGTGGACTTCCCATATATTGGTCAACGCAATGGCAAGGGCCAACCATATTGAATCCAAATTTGCTACTGGAGTGAAGGTCTCATCATAGTCAATGCCATGCACCTGCTGAAAGCCTTTGGAAACAAGCTTGGATTTGTATCTTCTAATCTGTCCATCCGCTGCGTTCTTGGTCCTGTAGACCCATCTACATCTGACAAGTTTCCTTCCAGAAGGAAGGGGAACCATATCCCAAGTCTGGTTCTCGAGGAGGGAGTTGTACTCCTCCTACATGGCAGATTCCCAAAATGGATTTCCAGCTGCCTCGCCATAAGACTGTGGATTTGAAGACTGAACCAAGAAAATATGCCTGGAGGGCAATGATTCAGTGGCAGTGAGTGTAGCAGGAGGCTCCTCAAAATCAGATGAGTCCTCCTAGTATTGTCTGGATCACCAACGAGATCCGTTGCATCCTGGAGAGTAGTTTGTGCCTACTTGGGCCTCTTCTTTGGCTCTGCAACTGCATCTGGATAATCTAACTCTGCATCTGACTGTATTGACTCTATATATGAATAATCCGATTCCTCTAAATCAGAAATCTCATATGAATAAGAGTCGGCATGTGCATGCTCATCATCTTGGATAGGTGGAAGAATGAAGATGCGTTGATGTGGTTGTTGAGGTACATGCGAGACACTTTCCTCGAATTGGACACTTCACTGAATGATGAGCAGGTTCGAGGAAAGATCAATAAGTCTATATCCCTTCACATCATCGGGGTATCCAACAAAAATAAACTCAGTGCTCTGTGGATCAAGTGCCTTCCTCTTTTCAGAGGGAATCTGGGCCCATGCACGTGAACCGAAAATACGAAAGTGGGTCACTTCCAGTTTGAGGCCACTCCAAGCCTCGTAGGGGGTCTTATCCTTGACAGATCTATGGGGAGATATGTTTTGGATGGATGTTGCACAATTAAGTGCTTCGGCCCATAGTCTCTGTGGTAGTGACTTTGCATGTAGCATGCAAGATGCTATCTCCTTTAGAGATTTGTTTTTCTTCTCAACAACTTTGTTTTGCTGTGAAGTATAGGGAATTGTGTGATACAACTAAATCCCCACCTCATGGAAAATATTATAGATCTCATGATTGACATACTCTCCCCCATTATCAGTTCAGAGGACTTGATTTTCTTTCCAGACTGTGTCTCAACCAGGGCTTTGAAATATTTGAGGTGTTGAAAGACCTCAGATTTTTTCCTGAGAAAGTAAATCCATGTAAAACGTGAGAAATCATCAAAACAAACGAGAACAAACATTTCTTTGTTTATATATGGATGTGGAAAAGGACCCATAAGGTCACTATGGATCAGATCTAAAGGCACGTAAGCTCTCTGAGACTTTCCTTTGTCGAATTTCTCTTGAGGGTGTTTTCCAAGAACACATCCCTCACATACTCCCTTGGAGAAATGGATTTATGGTAGACCATCAACCAATATTTTCTTCCTAAGTTGTTGCATATATCTGAAATTCAAATGTCCAAACCTTTCGTGCCATATCCTACTACTTTCATCAACATGGGTAAGTAGTAAAGTAGAGTTTAGTTCAATAAATTCAAAAAATGTATACAATCTAGATTGATGATTTACCTCACCGGTAGCAACCTTGTAGTAGGTTTGCATGTCAGAGATGTCCACGACATTTGGTGTGAATATGAATTTCTTTCCGGTGCCGAAATTCGTCATCTGATACATGGAGAGAACATTGACGGAAAGTTTGGGAACGTGCAGCACATTCTCGAAGATTCCATTGGTGAGTTCAATCCTTCATTTGTCGGTGACTTTGACTGAAGAGCTTTCCCCCATAAGAATAGGAGGACCTTTTCATGCATCCAATGAAGAATAGACTACTTTTGAGGAATACATGTGATGTGATGTTCCTAAATCTACAATCCAAGCATCGAGAGAGGAGTTGATGGAAATCAAGGCATGGCTAGAATTGCCTTTCTCGGGATTCTGATCTTCTGGATTCTTCTTATGTCACTATGGATCAGATCTAAAGGCGCAGAAGCTCTCTGAGACTTTCCTTTGTTGAATTTCTCTTGAGGATGTTTTCCAAGAACACATCCCTCACATACTCCCTTGGAGAAATGGATTTATGGTAAACCATCAACCAATATTTTCTTCCTAAGTTGTTGCATATATATGAAATTCAAATGTCCAAACCTTTCGTGCCATATCCTACTACTTTCATCAACATGGGTAAGCAGTAAAGTAGAGTCTAGTTCAATAAATTTAGAAAATGTATACAATCTAGATTGATGATTTACCTCACCGGTGGCAACCTTGTAGTAGGTTTGCATGTCATAGCTGTCCACGACATTTGGTGTGAATATGAATTTCTTTCCGATGCCAAAATTCGTCATCTGATACATCGAGAGAACATTGACGGAAAGTTTGGGAATGTGCAACACATTCTCAAAGCTTCCGTTGGTGAGTTCAATCCTTCCTTTGTTGGTGACTTCGACTGAATAGTTTTCCCCCATAAGAATAGGAGGGCCTTTTCATGCATCCAAGGAGGAATAGACTACTTTTTAGGAATACATGTGATGTGATGCTCCTAAATCTATGATCCAAGCATCGAGAGAGGAGTTGATGGCAATCAAGGCATGGCTAGAATTGTCTTTCTTGGGATTTTGATCTTCTGGATTCTTCTTCTTGGCACCCTCGGGGATTCGATCTCCAAGGTTGTTTTGATGAAGTATTTGAGTCATCAGATCTATTTTTTTTTGCATGCATGTAGATTTTGGATGGAATCCTTTGTGACAGTATGTGCATTTCTCCCCTTTTCTTCCCTTTTCCCCTTTGGATCTGGAGACATCGGTGAAGGGTTTTGAGTACCCTTCCTTCTTCAGATTTGCATGATATTTACTTTTTCTTTTATCTTTATATTTCTGATATTGATGGCTTCCATCTTGCACAGTTAGTGCATGTGCCTTTAGGCCTTTGGTTTTTCCCATGTTGATGAGCTTGGTTTGCTCTTGTGTCAGGGATTCGATAAAGTCCTCAAGAGAAGGAATCTTCCAGGTGGCTCCAGAGGAGAATCTGACTGAATGGAATGTGGACACGAACAAAGAGAATTTAGGACCAAGTTTGGAGAGAATGGTGAGAACAATTTGTTTCTCCTCAGATTTATCAACCCCACAAGCTTTGAGTTGCGACAGTAAATCCTTGAATTTTGTAATGAAATCTTGGATATTGTCGAAGATTTTTGGATCCAATGTGAGAAATTCCACCTCCACCATGTGTCCCATCATCTCATACTATTTTCCAAAGATCCCTTCCAAGGTGGTCTAGGATTCATTGGGAGTCTTACAGAAAGATATGTGAAAAAGGAGACCGGGAGAAATAAGACTGCAAATTGTTCTGAATGCTTCATCCATTCGATTTAAGTACTTGGATTTTTCTATGGATGATGTTGGTTCTATGTCTGTATTCAAGTTTAACCTATCCAATCCTTTGGTTCAGGGATGTATGACTATTTTATCCTTCCATGAAAAGTAATTGTAAGGTGTAAGAATGAATTCTTTTGGGAAATCCATCTTTTCGATGTCTTCAATCTTTTGTACCTGCAAAAATTTTTGGTGTAGATTTTGCTTAGTAGTCTGTCGGCTCTAATACCATGTAAATGTTTTGAACCTGTACAGAATATATATAGCTAGAAAATACCACACACATTTTCATAGAGAAATTGAGAAAGAAGAAGCAAGAGAGAAAAGAATGGAAGAATTCTCATCAACCATAATAAATAATGAATAATTTACACATGATATACTATGTATAACTCAACCAATGCGCACTGGAGGAGAAGAAAATGCGCCATAGTGGTGGTCTAGTGTGATCTGGACACACAACAATAGTTACGAGAGTAAACTTCCACCTAGTCTAGTCTCTCAGGTAGTTACGAGAGTGAATTGCCACCTAGCTGAGTTAACTAGTCTACCAGTCTTCAGTTAACTGATTGAAACAAAGTGAAGTGAGGAGAAGACCAGGGAATCATGGGTAATGCGCAAGTTTGGTGATGATACCAAGGCTAATACGCATTAGTTGGTGATTATCCCAATGTTGCATGGTGACAAAACCAATGCATCATCTAGACTCAACTAAACTAGTCAAACTAAAGTGAAAACTGAAGAGAATATTCTTCCTAAAATATAGGAGACTGGATAATGACTAATAAACAAGGAAAAACCTTAGGAAAAAGAAATCCTAGGTGTGTTTGAAGTAACTCCAACAATAATAATAATAAATAGTTATTTATTATCCAAGGGACACATCTTTTCATGGATGGTCACCATATGTTCTCTATATATGGAAAAATCATCATTGATATCGATCACATATCATCTCATATAGAAATTCAGCATGGTATCGGAGTGGGAATGGGATTGACTCCCTCATGGGAGGGCCCAGGAAGATAAGAATGAATTATTTCTTCTGATTGATTGATTGATTGATGTGATTTCCCTTGGCTTTTCCCCTTGTAAGTAAGCGTGGAAGATCTGATTTTCTTGGGGGTGGAAGTAGCATTCTAGGTCCAAAAGCCCTCGTAGGGGTCCTGCTATCCCCCCCATACCCAACGAAAATATTGGCCCAGTCATACAATCGTGTTACTAGGTACGTGCAAGGTCTGTGAACCCAACAGGTTTCCTTTGTGAACTTTCAAAGCATTTTAAAAGAGGATCATTTCAATATTTGTATTTTTCAACTTTTCAAAGCACATCTGCATATCACAGACGACATATTTGCAAGTCACGACATTTTAATAACGAGAATTTTATGATCCACGAGGCATTTGGATGGTAGCGAAGATTCAACATTTGCATGTTGATCAGGACTCATCCCTGTGCAATGCATTTTCCCATTAAGAATTAAGGGAGAGGGAATGACTTTAATTATGAGAGTTTGAAGCCAACCCAAGAGGCATGGATTTGTTACCTTCTGTCATGAAGGGCATGGGATGATGGATTTGAAGCTTGGAATCGACCCGTATGGGACAGAGGTGAAAGCTCCACCGGAAATGGTAGAATGGATAGAAAAAGGGTGGAGGAATCAAACCTTCGACCAATTGTTTGTTGTCAATCCTCTGGGAAAGTTCCAGTTTATGCGCATCTGTTATAAAGGGGCAGATACTTACATGATAAAGGAATGGAAATTTTGTATTTCCCATGTGAGATATGGAAATCAAATGGAAATTACAAGCAAGAGATGGGCGTGTGGAATAACGACGATGTATTTAAAATGCAAGTGAAATGCGTCGCATCGTTGAAATGTATGTACGTTTCTACCATGCGTGTCTTGGACATGAGCTTCCCCTGGTAAAAAATCCCCTCGATTATGGACATGTTTCATCTGTTTGGATTGTATTTTCTATACAGAATGCACATAGAGGGGAGCAAGGGCACGAAGCTCGGAAGGGTTGTGTATATTTCTTTTAAAATCCTTGTCATTGTTTCAAAAGCTAAAACTCGTGATATAGCTCTTGGGTTGAAGGTGAGTGTATATCCCTTCATATGGGTCATTCGTGCATCTAATGCCAATGGTTCATATATTGTAGGATGAGATCACGAGGTATAATCCCAAGAATCCTCATTGATTTAATCTGGATCCGTTTTTTATGAGCTGGACATGGGTGCATGTTGTAGCAAGTTCTCTCGCATTTGGCTAGATCAACGCAATTATTTGGTGTGGATTGATTAAGATGGACACGAGAAGCAGTGAAAACCCCTCTTAGTCAAGATAACATGAAGCTTGTGTCAATGTGTTCATGGTTGAGGCAACATCATGAGGCATTCTCCCTGGAGGGTCCTGTATGGACTAGTAGGAGGGAATGTGCACTTCATCTCGATGTGCCTCAGATGGTCAGATGAAGGAACCAAGACATTGGTTTCACGAGGAAACCTCGATATGTCTTGTGAGACATTGGTTCCGTGAGGGAAACTCAATATGTCTTAGACATTGGTTTCATGAGGAAACCTCTATATGTCAAATATGGTCCAATATGACTTAGCTTGATCAACCCCAAGGGATTGGCCACCCCTTGTAGGATGAGCACCTAGCTCAAGTCTTGTGTATATAAACTACATCCATGATTGCAGTGTATGTTTAGAACATAAGTCCTCATAAGAATTTGAGGAACATGACTCCCAAGGAGGCCTTCACGGAGTGAAGCCTAAGGTTGTACACTTCAAGATATTTGGGTGTCTAGTATACATTCATGTACCCAAGGAAAAAATGACCAAGCTAGAACCTTCAGGCAGAAAGGGTACATTTTTGGGGTACAATGAGTCTTTGAAGGCATACCAGATCTACATCCTTGGTCAGAGACAAATTGAGGTGAGAAGAGATGTTACCTTTGAGGAGGAAGTATCCTTCAGGATATCTAGAGGATCTCACATGGAGATTGATAGTGAGAGACATGAAGACATGATGCCTTCTCCCCCTCACCCTCCAACAGTTCAGAGGGAGACAATTGATCTTATTGATCCAATTGATCCCATTTATCATGTAGCTCCATTTTATGCTCCCAGAGATATTGGAGTAGGTTAGAAGAGACTTGCATGGGGTCGTCAAACTCTGCAGGAGGAAGAAGGACATGCAACTCCTCTTGGTACCTTACGAGATATCCATGGTATGTTGCAGCTATGAGACACATCATTCATTATGAGCCTTCTTGTTCAGAGGAGGCATCTAGTCAGCCAGTATGGAGAGATGCCATGATGGAGGAGTATCGGTCCATCATGAAGAATGATGTGTGGGATGTCGTTCTGAGACCTTAAGGGAAGTCTATAATGACTTCCAAGTGGATATATAATATCAAACACACAGATGACGGGAGCATCCAAAATCACAAAATGATATTTGTTTCTAGAGTATTCTCTCAGGTGGAGGGAATCGATTATGAGGAGACATTTTCTCTTATTTCTCAATACACTTCTATCTAGACGATCATTTCCCTTGCAACATCCATGGGTTGGAGAGTACATCAGATGGATGTGAAGACAACCTTTCTCAATGAAAAGATTGAGGAATAATTATACATCAAGCAGCCAAATGGTTTCGTGATACATGAGAAGGAGTCTCATGTGTGCAGGTTGAAGAAGGCCATGTATGGACTCAAGCAGGCACCTCTAGCTTGGTATGTGAGGATTGATGGACACCTTATGAGTTTGGGCTTCAGAAAAATTGTTGTTGATCACAACCTGTACTGCAAGACTGTTAATGGTGAGTCCCTGATTTTGGTCCTCTATGTTGATGATTTATTTCTCACCGATATAGAGAGCCTTATCGTTGAATGCAAGTATGTGTTGGCCTTTGAGTTTGAGATGAAGGACCTTGGTATGATACATTACTTTTTGGGACTAGAGGTGTGGCAGAGAATTGATGAGATATTCATGAGTCATGGGAGGTACACAGTTGAGATATTGAAGAGGTTTGGGATGCTAAACTATAAGCCCATGGCTACACCAATGGTGATGACTATGAAGAAACTAAGTGTGTCTTCTTCTGATTCTGACGATATTGATCTGACCCTGTACAGACAGTTGATTGGATCATTGATATTGTATCTGGTTAACACCAGACCAAATATTTTCTATGCAGTAAGTTCACTTAGCCATTTTAGGAGTCAGCCAAGACAGACACATTGGATTGTTGCGAAGCATGTGTTGAGATACTTGTGAGGCGTAGTTAGACATGGTCTGAGATATACTTCCAGTATTGACATGAGATTGCAGGGATATACTGACTTTGATTTCTAAGGGAGTGCAGTGGATAGGAAGAGCACCTTCGGGTGTTGCTTCACCTTGGGATCTACCATGGTTTCCTGGTGTAGTAGGAGACAAAATTTTGTGGCTTTGAGCACCGCAGAAGAAGAGTACATTACATTGAGTGTGGAAGTTTGCGAAGTAGTGTGGCTTTGCAAGATCCTTGCAGATTTATTTGGACATGTGTTAGATTCCACCATTATTCATTGTGATAACAAGAGTTGTGTGAAGATCTTAGAGAATCCAGTGTTTCATAGCGAATCAAAACACATTGAGATAAAGTACCATTACATCCAAGACATGGTGCAGAGGACGACAATACCTTCCTACAAATGAGTAGGTTGTTGATTTTCTTACCAAACCCCTCACCAAGATGAAGTTCAAGTAATTTCGTGACATACTTGGCGTGGAAGAGAATGCCTCCCTCGCTGAGAGGGAGTGTTGACATTTGCAACTTTCTGAGGGATAAGTGGGTTTGGGCTTATATTCCAACTTCCCTTGTGGAGAGCATATGAGGACACGTCAAGGGAGTTGACCTTGACATCACACACGATGGGAAGTTGACCCTAGTGTTTCTAGATGGAGTAGCCTCTATAAGTCCATATCGTACTCCTTTGTGACTGAGTTGAGTTGATCTGTGAGGACACTTATTTGAGAGGGATAAGTGGGGTTGGGATTATAGCCCAATGTCCCTTGTGGAGAGCATATGAGGACACATACAGGGAATTGACCTTGATGTCACACACAATGGGGATTTTACCCTAGTGTTTCTAGAGGGAGTAGCCTATATAATTCCACATGGGAGTGCCATGTGTGACAAACCTTTTGCTACAATGTCCTGAGTAAGCATCATGCAAACCTTCTCCTAGATTGGGCTGCAGACCAAGGGAGATAGGATACATTTATCACAAAGGTGTACTTGTGGTAAATAGGCCTAGGCGTAGTCCTTCCTTTATCATGAAAATGAATAATATGGGCTCGAGGTGCTTGAGGTGCTTTCCACGTGTTAGTTAGCATCAGAATGACATTCACTCACAACGATGTACCTGTGGTGAATGACCCTGGTGTGGTATTTTTCCTAGTCATGGTGATTTGAAAAGGAATGATAAAGACTCAAGATGCTAGATGTTATCACATGCAGAACTAGAGTGAGTATGATCTCAGAGAGAGTCAGTTGGTTCAGAGGGAGAACCACAGGGAGAATTTCCCCTCGATTCAGGTGGGAGAGAGACATCTCCAAGGACTGATAGATAGGTTTCATGAGTCTAGGGAGAATTTTGTATACTTTAGAGACAAACTTGACATGATGCAGAATGTCTCGCTCATTGAGAGGGAGTGTTGATGTTCGAACAACATCGGGAAGACATTCTCCTAGATTAATAATTAATAATATAATTATTGATTATAAAATAATATATATAATAAATAATAATAATAATTAGTTATTTATTATCCAAAGGACACATGCTTTCATGGATGGTCACCATATTTTTTAGTCTATATATGAAACACTCATTATTGCAATAATATATTGATCACATATAATCTCATATAGAAATTCAACACAAGACACGGTCAACTCATACTCCTTTCCCTTCTCTCGAGTTTCTCCCATTCTTCCCTCGACATACTTGTCAAAATGGTACCTGGACAAAATGTTTCCCATTGTTCTCGATCTACAAGGAGATCTTCAATTTTAAGCTTCCAAAGCTCAAAATTCTAGCCATTGAATTTTTCAATCTCTATTCTTGATCTACTTGCCATTCTTTAAGCACAACTTTAAATATCTCTGACTTACAACTCTTACTGGACCTAGGGTTTAGCTAAGATCCAAGGTTGTTAAACCAAGCTTTGATACCACATGTTAGGAAATTATACTTCCACGCTAAACCTAATAGAAGAGAGGAAGACATGTTTAAGCTAGAAAACAAATGACAAAGAAAACACACAATACACATATATTTTACCCTAGAAACCCAAACAGGAAAACCAACATTCATTGAGTGTCTTTCACTCTTGTTGTGTTATTCATTCAGAATAAAATATTACATGTCTAACCTTGGTATACACCTAAGAAATAATCAACATCATACCCTCTTGCTTTACACAAGAACAACCATGTAGCCAATTTGACTTACATCTACATGACCAACAACCTACTGCCAAAAATTAGCATTAAGATCCAAGGTTTATCAACATAATATGATTACAACACGCCTTATTTATAGGCTTTATAGTAGTAAAAACCCTAAATAAAGGCACCCAAAAATGGTTATAAATCCACGTAGATCATTGGTTACAAATCTCATGATTTTGTTACAGTTGACTACCAGTCTAATTAATGGTCGACCTTCATTCAATCTTCAATCAGTTTCCACATGACCGCATGTTGACCTCTTGTCAGTTGACTTCTTTAACTTGCTCTCGATTAATTCAACTTCGAATTTGCCCCGCCGATCCACCTCGACCTTCGTCTTTCACTCCCATTTGATCCACCTCGACTAGACTTTCATTGCAAAGAATATAACGACCCAACAATTTGCACATGTAATACTGAGCATGAAGGTTCAATATGGATAAAGAAGGATTTTTATAATAGGAATTGGTTTGGATAAGGATGTGTTCCCTACCTTTGGAGTTTTGGGATGAAAATATGCTAACATGGGTTGGAAACAACATAGGTTCATACATCAAATCTTAAAAGTGACCAAAGTATGTAAGTACACTTCCTATGCTCATATATGTGTTTACATGAATATCATGGAAGCTCTATCAAGGGAAATACCAATATCCTTTAAATATTTTGAATGGTTGTAGACCCTTGAGTATGAACATGTCCCCTTTCAATGCAAAAAATGCAATGAGGATGGGAATTTATTTTAATATTGTCTTCTTAATGCATAAGAAGGAAAAAACCATAAAGGCTTGGTATAAGAAAGTGATGGATTCATTACTATGCAAAGGAAAGAAAAAACATAATAGAAAATCCACCATCTCAAAGAAAACCTACTAGATAACCACGAATTAGTTCAACCCACTATAGAAAAAGAGGGGGAGAATAATGTCAATCCCCAAGAGATCAATCCCCCATTGAATCTGATTATGGAGGAGGAAAACCCCATTATGAGAGAATAGCCCTTGTGGATGAATAGGAAAAGAATATGACCCTAAGTGAAAGATAGTTGAAGGAAAAATAATTGACAACTCCAAGGAATAATCTCCATTTTAGTAGAAAGAAACTACACATGATTTAATACCAATGAATAGCATAGAGGTAAAAGAATCTGAAGAGGATGACAACCAAGAACCATTACACAAGAACAAGAACAAGACTATGAAATGGATACGAGGGAAGTAGATTTGAAGGCACTCAGAATTTGAGCAGGTGTATTTGGAGAATCTCTCAATGGAAGAGAGAATAACACTTCGCCAAAAGCATATAAAGGGAAAACAAAATATGGACAAACCAAAAAACTCATGCAACTAGCTAAATAACCTAGGCATCAAACAAAATCATTTGAAACCCACCAAGGAAAACATGGGCAACATGAAAGGAAGGGAAAAGGAAAAGGAAAAGATCAAAGAAGTAGGGTCATGCCTCGCAAGCACAATATAGGTAACTATTGACAAATATGTTTTTCCCAACCCCTAAACAATTATATATAAATATACTCTCATAGATTATAAGAGGTTTGTCTCTTAGGGAAAACAAAGAATGCTCCAATCCAAAAGACTAGAGATAGTATTCATATAGGAAACTAATTAGTCAAAGGAAAATATTTTCAAAAAAGCACAACAAATTTGTAAGGGATGTGAAGCAATAGACATCAACTATAGAGTATTCTTACTAAGCATTACTAAACTTTGGGATCACCATAGGATACAACTCCTCAACTTCACCACAACTTGATGGTGGATATTTTTAGACTTACACATAGTCAATTCAAATGAAAGAGGTACCTTAACTAATGTCTATAGGTTGATCATCCTAGTGGAAAATACTCAATTTCTTGAAATCCTCCTAGTTTTGCATTTTCAAACCAACATAGGCATCAAGCTCCTAAGAAGATATTTCTATTTAATCACATACCTAACTAAGAAAAAAAAGGAGGGAAATGAAGACTAAACAAGTCTATTAGAAATTTTTGGGAGCTTGATCAACTCCACCTAATTTATGCATAGTTCAACAATGGATTTTACACATTGAACAACAAAAGAGGAGACATAAGTAATGTGATGGAAATTTTGATAGATTTCTCCTCTCAAAATTCTTACTTGAATACATAGTTGAGCAGGAACTCTCATTCTCCTTGGGACCATATCTAATCATTGGTCAATTGTCATTCATCAGTAAACCCGGGGAAAACTGAGAAACAATCCCTTTAACCTTGAAAAAATGTTGTTCATTACACCTAATCCCGAGCTGGCCTTATATTTTATAATAATATAATATATTATATTATTACTATTATCTCACCGGAATATATATGCGGGTCTCCCTCCAGCGAAGGCATGCAAATTCGATTTTCAGTTCAGATTATATTATACTATGGTTTTCTAACATTTTTCTACTGGATTAAGACGGTATGTGCAGCTCAAATTAAAACTCAGAATATCCAGAATATATATTATATAGTGATTGCCATCAATAGGCTGCAATAGCTTTCAATACCATCTGTGGAACCTTAGTCTACCAAATGGCCATAGTCAGTAGCATTACCTTAAAATAAAGAAGTCAAAAAGCATAGCTGAGGTAAAATAGGCTAAGCATTAAGAGACTCCAGATAGGCAGCCAACGAGGAAGACAACTCGAATAATACAATCAACAAAGAAAATCATGATTGAAAGATTTGGCATTTAATATGTTGGAAAATAAATTCAAAAGTGGAGAAACATGTAGGTGATAAATAAAACATGTAGGTGATAAATTCAAAAGTGGAGAAATATGTAGGTGATAAATAAAACATGTAGGTGATAAATTCAAAAGTGGAGAAACATGTAGGTGAAAATTTTAAATTCTAGGTGATCCTCTAATAGCAACAATAGCACTGAAATCTTTGGTGCATCTCTATGCATGAAATTTAATATATATTGTACGTTATACAAACTAGAAAAGAAGAAGATGCATGAGTTATTTTAAACTAGAAAGTTTATGTGAAATGATGACATAGTATGTTAAAATAGAATGATTTGGTGCATAAAGGAATGATAATCTTTAGTTTTTCATATGATGCACATTGCCATGATATTCATTATGAGTGAAACCTGACATATAACACATGTATGATATTAGTATTGAAATAAACTTTACTATGAGTAAGATATGCATATGGTGATGAGATGAATGCTTATGTTTTGGATGATATACTATATGATTTGATATATATATTTTTATGTTATTTACATTTGATATAGGTAATTTATGTTAATCATATAATAGTCATGGGGTGACAATGCTTTGATACACATGATTTATGATTAAACACATTTTATGATGTGAGCGATAGATTTACATGATAACCACTCCCATGGGCTTGAAGGGCTTGTTCAATGATAGATCTCATGGGAGCCCATACTTAGGAAGGTTCTCAATAAAAGTACTATAATATAGGAAGGGGACAAGATATAATATGGTCACTAGTTCTCTTCCAACTGTTTTTGAGTCATTAGAATTTTTGGGGTTTTTCGTATGCTTGGATCTTTTGGGTTTTCTAGATGCCTAGCCTTGGATATTTTTCACATGACAAGGGCCATGAAGAAACCCAATTTCCTACAAGTCAAGGAGATGTCTAGAATATTACTTTCACTCTCTCGAAGTTGTGATGTTGATTTTCAATAACTGTCATGGTCAATGCATGTGATGAGTTTCAATATCATACCTTGACATTTGGCATTTAAAAGACTAGTTTCTGTAGAGGGGTCCATGTCATGGTGAGGGAGACTATTCAAGCATTGGGCGTGGTATAATTGATGGCTACAAATGATGGAGAATGAATGAAGTGGTGGTGGATTGTGTATGAAATTGCATGGCTTCATAGTTGTATTCAATTTGTGTGCACTTGTATTCATAAAATAAAAGAACATGTAGCGTCATAAGGTTATGTTGACTTGCTTTTACATCTTGCATTGCAAAAATCATGTAGTGTTAGGAGAATTTATTATTAAGCATTAGCACATTTATTATTTTCATGCGGTGGCCACATGTACACATCCTATGTTTTCACTCTAGGACTATTATATTAAAAGTGTGTTTGGTGTGATAAGTTTATTATATGCACCTAGTGACTTAATATTTAATAAATATGTGCACCTAGTGAGTAAATATTGAATTAAGTATGTGCAAGTTTATTAATGTCAAGAATTACTTGCATGTGCATATATTTATTCTCTTAGACAATTTTAAGTAATTGCATTATTTTTACAGGATTACATGCACGAGTTATTATTAAAGTGATGTGCATGTGTGTGAGTTACATACAAATGAGATGAGGATTTTGGGGTTATGTATTCTAATCTCAATTTTGGGGAGATTGAGAGATTTTGAAGACTGGTAGATGAGGTATTCAGGAATTGGCTAGAGTTATTAAGCTCAATATTGTCAAGTCTGAATTGAGTGAAAATGTTGATGTATTATTAGTGATTACAGGTTAGGAAAGCCTTCAACTCAAGGGTTGAGGGAATTAGGTTGGAACATAGTTATTGACTTGATGAGAATCGTGACCTCAAAATGAGAACCTTAGTTCTAATGACCCACATTTTTGCATCAAAAACACCAAATTCAACCCCTTAATTAAAAGTGGTGCTCCCATAATCACCATTCTTTTAGGGTTAAAATTACTACCTTTTGGAACCATGGCCTTAAAACCTCATAATGTTGTGAACAAAAACCTTAAAATCAATTCCAAAATAAAAATTGGTGCTACTAATAGCATCCCTTTTGTTTTGGGGGGTTAAAAATATAACTTGTTTGAAATCATGGCCTTGACAACTAGTATCATTGCAACCAAAAACTTAAAATGAATCCCAAACTGAAAAAACAGTGCTACTAATAGAACCCCCTTTTTCAAGGTTAAAATTACATTTTGTTTGAAATAATGACCTTAACAACATGTATCATTGCAACTAAAACCTTAAAATCGAAAAGTGGTGCTACTAGTAGCACCACTTTCTTCAGGGGGGGGGGTTAAAATTACAATTGTTTGAAATCATGGCCTTAGCAATCAATACCATTACAACCAAGACCCTAAAATCAAACCCTGAATCAAAAAGTGGTGCTACTAGTATCACCCCCAACATTATTTTAAGGTTAAAATTACAACATGTTTGAAATCACAACCTCAAGAACAAATGTCATTGTAACCAAAATCTTAAAATCAACCCTTGAATTGAAACATGTATGGAGCCTTGGGATTTTTTACATGACAAGGGCCATGAAGCAACTTGATTTCCTTAAATTTGAGGAAATGGCTAGAATGTTATTGCACTCTTCCAAAGTTGTGATGTTGATTTTTGATGACTTCCACGGTCGATGCATGTGACAAGTTTCAATATCATACCATGATATTTGACATTTAAAAGACTAGTCATAGTAGAGGGATCCATGTCATGGTGAGTGAGACCATTCAAGCACCAAGCATGGTACAACTGATGGATATAAATATGGAGCATGAATAAAGTGATGATGGATTGTGTATGAAATTGCACGACTACCTAGTTTCATTCAATTTGTGTGCACTTGCATTCACAACCTAAAAGAACATGTAGCATCATAGGGGTTTGTTGACTTGCTTTTACATTTTGCATTGTGAAAATCATGTAGTGTTAGGGGAATTTATTGTTGATCATTAGTGTACATGTGAGGTTTTCATGTGGTGGCCACTTATATGAATCCTATGTTTCCACACTAGAACTATTATATTAAAAGTGTGTTTGTGTGATGAGTTCATTATGTGCACCTAGTGATTGAATATTTAATAAATACACACACCTAATGATTGAATATTTAATAAATATGTGCACCTAATGATTGAATATTTAATAAATACGTGCACCTAGTAAGCAAATATTGATTTAAGTATGTGCAAATTTATTAATACAGTAAGGAATTAGGTGCATGCGCATACAACTAGTCACTTAATTAGATAATTTTAAGGAATTGCATTATTTTTAGAGGAATACATGATTGAGTTATTTTTAAAGTGTTACAGTGCATGTCTATGATTTATATACAAATGAGATGAGGATTTTGGGGCTATGTATTCTAATCTCAATTATGGGGAGATTGAGATATTTTGAAGACCAGTGGATGAGGTCTTGAGGAATTTTCTAGAGCTATTAAGCTTGATATTGACGAGTCTCAGTTGAGTAAAAATCTTGATGTAGTATTAGTGATTACAGGTTAGGAAAACCTTCACCTCAAGGGTTGAGGGAAATAGGTTGGAACATAGTTACTCACTTGACGAGAATCATAACAAAAAAATGAGAACCTTATCCCTAAAAACCCATATTTTTGCATCAAAAACACCAAATTCAACCCCTTAATCAAAAAATGGTGCTCCTAGAATCATCTTTTTTTCTTCCAGGGTTAAAATTACTACCTTTTGAACCATGGACTTAAAACCTCATAATGTTGTGAACAAAAACCTTAAAATCAATTCCATAATAGAAAAGAAGTGCTACTACTAGAATCCCTTTTATTTTGGGGGGTTAAAATTATAACTTGTTTGAAACCATCTCCCTAACAACTAGTATTGTTGCAACCAAAACCTTAAAATCAATCCCCCAATTGAAAAGTGCTGCCACCAATAACAACCCACCTTTTTAGGGTCAAAATTACAACTTGTTTGAAATCATGGCCTTAACAACGAGTATCATTGCAACCAAAACCTTAAAATCGACCCTAGAATTGAAAGGTGTTGCTACTAGTAACACCCCAATTACAATTGTTTGAAATATTGGCCTTAAAAATTGGTATTGTTATCGCTCAGACACTCCCTAAAAGAAAATTCCAACCTTTAGTGCGAGGGAAAGCCTAAGGACACTATCAAGTGAATCACTACTTGTCACCTATATGATTCAATCCACACTTTAGGCTAGGAAAGACCGAGCGAGGAGGAGGATCCCATGTTATCGAGTTAATTCCTATCGTTATAGTTTTAGAGGTAAGTGAGGAAAAGGACCAGAAACAATACCAAAGAGAACACTCCTATCAAATCTAGGTAATCAACAGGTAAACTAGTGGATGAAGGGGCCTTTCGAGAGCCAAAAACCTTGGGGGATGCCAAGTCCCCAAATCCTGACTAACAAAGGTGCGAGAGACAATTACAATAACTTTCTTACAATGTTCACATAAGGTGCAAGTTTTCCCACGAAGGAGAGCACGGTCCATAGGATCTGAAAAAATTACTATGCATATACCCTAGGTATTGTGGGTATCCCCCCCCCCCAACAACCACCTCTGTCGATATCCTAGGAATAGCCACTACGATTACCACTTCACATTTAGACCGAGTGGAACAATTGTAGGCCATGAACACATGTATGGATAAGAAAACTAAGCCTGAAATTCTAAGAAGTGATTCCATCGAAGGGGCCTTCCACTTCCAAAATTTCTATACACGTAGTATTTCATGGACACCAGAACAAGTGGAGAGGGGATATCTTCCCCAATTTCTCTAAGTTCAATCTCGTGCTTGACTCACGCGTTAGAGGATATTTCTCAGCGAATGCCTCCTACTACTATTGGATTTTCCACTCTTTAGTGACTTCTAGTTTGGTTTTATGGCTTTGGAGAATTTACTCTCCACCCTACACCAAGGCCTAGATCATATTCTAGATGTTGGTTTGTTATAAATGAAAAATGTCTAGATGATTTTAGATTAATATTTTCTATAGTGGTTGTTGATTACTCAACAAACTAATTTTTTGGTGTGCTTGTGAAGAGCAAGTTTGAACAATGCTTGGAGGGTGAAATATTGTTTACAAATTTTGTTGTTGTGTCAAAGTACCATCAATTGTCATACATTAATTATCTAAACATGTATATTTGCAAGAAGATAAGAATCAATTCCAATATATTTTAATTTCAAGGATACTTAACATTGCAACCATTCATCAATAGATCACTCATGAACCAATTGTTGAAATACCCTTACTTTGGCACCTAGGTATCTTGTTATTTAGTGATTTCCCTACTGCAAATCACATTATCATCTCACAAAACAAAAATACGTTGTTGGAATATTTAACTCAAATAAATACAGCGAAATAAATACTGGAAACCAGATCATGCACACGTAAACATTAATATTTTTGGGTAGATACCCCTGGGGGAAAAAATACCGGAGGGAAAACCAGTATTGATATGATTTTATTATGATAAAATGATGGCTCCCGTAACAGATATAATGGCCCATTGATAGAAATACAATTGTAGACAAACCTGGAAAATTCTGCTATGTTGTACGACCTAGATTTGACATGCTTTTTGAGGTGTATGGGCCTTTCCTTAAGAAAACACACGTATACTTGTATGTCTCCACTGAAACACGCATACATGACCTCAATGAATATATGAAAAAATTCGTACGACTCGACCCTTTGTTGTGGCTTCACTCTCCTGAAACCCACTTGCGACTGCCTCTATTCTCACTTCTCCTTGAATTGATCTCTAGATGGAAGTCCTTTTCCACCTATCGAATATCTCCTTGAATTACAGTCCTTCGTGATCCAATCCTTTGAGAAAAAATCCTTTTTGGTTCTGTATCAATGTATAAAGTGTATTCCTCCTACACCCTAGCCTTGCTTTTATAAGATTGAGTTATGACCTAACTTTAATCTACAAAGTGATTAATGATTGAGATTAATTCTCACCTCACTTGAGATCAATGGCTATTATTTAATTCACTAATGCTAGTTAAAGTGTTTCTTTAAATAAAACTCAACTCACTAATAAAAGAAATTTACTTTAATTAAAGTAAAGTCTCAAGGTAGAAGGCTTAGATGATTTCCACATGTCTAGACACTTAGACCTATGCGAAAATACCTGTCCGATGCTACCAAACATCAACACTCCCTCTTAGCAAGGAAGGTATTATGAACCACTCCAAGTTTTTCTATGAAGAAAACAAACTTCCCTTTAACTAGGGGTTTGGTTAGAATGTTTCCAACCTGCTCATACGTGGAAATATACTGAAGCTTCACTACTCCATTATGTATCCTATATCGAATGAAGTGATATATGATATACATATGCTTGGACTTGTCATGGAATACTAGAGTCGCCGAGAGTTTGATATAACTCTGATTATCATAGTATATCATCGTAGGCTTGAACTCCTGATCAAATAACTTGGTAAGAAATTTGTGAATCCAAATGGCTTCATAGCTAGCCATACTCGCTGCCATATACTCTACCTTTGCTAAATTGAGTGTTATAGAAGTATGCTTTTTGTTGAACCAAGTAATCATTGATGATCCGAAGATGAAGTAGCACCCTAAGGTGCTCTTTCTATCTACTGCACTCCTTTTCCAATTTGAATCTGTATATCCCTGCAAATCCACTCCATTTCCTCTAAGATACCTCAATCTATACTCCACTATACCTCTCAAGTACCTAAGCACATGCTTCGCTGCTATCTAATGCACCTGCCTTGGCTCCACCATGAACTGACTCAAGGTATTCACAACAAAACACATATCTAGCCTAGTGTTGACCAAATACATCAAGGAACCTATCACTTTCCTGTATGTCCTGGGATCCACCAACTCTAAATATGAAGTCACAACCTTCTTTATATTGGTAACTATAGGTGTAGTCATCAGTGTACATTCCTCCATCCTAAATCTCTTCAAGATCTATTCTACGTACTTCCCTTGTCCAAGGAAGATCTCTCCCGATACTTTCCATACCTCTAATCCAAATAATAATGCATCAAGTCAATGTCCTTCATCTTGAACTCAATAGATAAATTTGCTTTGCAGCCTGTAATAAGATGCTCTACACCTACGAGAAACAAATCATCCACATATAGAACCAAGATGAGTGGATATGTCCCAACAAGTATGAAGTACAAGTTAGGATCCGCCTCACGCTTGGTAAATCCCATACTCTGCAAGTATCCATCAATCCTGGAATACCATTCCCTGGGTGCATGTTTGAGTTTGTACAAGGATTTTTGAAGCCTACAGACATGAGACTCCCTCCCATGTACCTCAAATCCCTGAGGTTTCTCTATATATAGTTCCTCCTCAATGATCACATTGACGAAAGTTGTTTTCACATCCATCTGATGTATCCTTCACCTTGTTATTGAAGCAATAGAAATAATAGCTTGAATAGAAGCATACCTGATGACTAGAGAAAATGTCTCATTGTATTCCACTCCCTCTTTCTGGGAGAACCCTCTCACCACAAAAATCGCTTTGAACTTCTCAATGTTACCATATGCAACTTACTTGATATTGTAGAGCCATCTGGAACTTACAATTGACTCCCCCTCTAGTCTCGACACTATGTCCCAAACATCATTCTTCATAATAGAGGTGTACTCCTCTACCATGGCATCCTTCCATAAATGTTGATATGTTGCTTCCTCAAAATTGGAAGGATCAACATCAATGATGCTACTCATAAGTGTCGTATAGTTTAGAAACTTCCTTGGGGGCTTGTGCTCTCTAACCACACTCCTTGGAGCCTCACCGACATCCATCAATGTCTGTAATAACCACCTGGGTCTTTTGACATGAATGGAAAGGGATAACTCCTCCTCCCCACTATTGATGTTTGGACAACATTGGGAAGACATTCTCTTAGAATAATAATTAATAATATAATTATTGATTATTAAATATCATATATAATAAGTAAATGATAATTATAAATAGTTATTGATTATTCAAGGGACACATCCTTTCATGAATGGTCACCATATGTTCCCTATATATGAAATACTCATTATTGTAATAATAATATATCGATGACATCTCATATGAAGAAAAACAACATGGTATTAGAGCGAGACTGGGCTTGACTCATTCACAGGAGGGCCCAAGAAAATGAGAGTAGAGTAAAATGTTGGGAGTGTTAAATTTATGGGGTTGTTACAATATCTATGTACAACATATTTACTTTTTTTACTCCTACCTAAATTATAGAAATAATTCCATAAATTATGGTGGGTAGTAATTTCTAGTAAAAATGTCTAATTACCTAAATACGAGGAATGTAATGCATATTTACTTCTACCTATATTTATTCAAAGAATCTCATGAATTATGGAGGAATAATTTAACAAAGTAAAATGCTACGTGGATGGATTATAACCAAATTAATCTTTGGTTAGTTATAGAGGTGTTCTCCAACTATTTATAAAAAATAAAATTTAATTTAATTTTAAATTTATTTTTTCAAAGAGACGTGTCTTTTTTGGATCAATCTAATATTACTATAAAAAGACACAACAATAGACACATGTATTTTTTCTCTCTCACACGTGGGATAAGTGATCTAAGGAAGCAATTAAGAAGTTTAAATTTTCTAAGTTACTTACTGATGTTCTAGTGTTTACTAAAGTAATATCGTAAATCATTGGAAGTAATTACCACTTGTGGAAAATTGTGCTTGTTTAGTTTAACACTAGAAAATCAACATGGTTAGCCGTATGGCATCGAGTATATGATGGATGTGTGTTGGTAGCCGTATGGAATCGAGTATATGATGGATGTGTTTTGGTAGCTGTATGACATCGAGTATATGATGTATGTGTGTTGGTAGTTGTATGACATCGAGTATATGTTGGATGTCTGTTGGTAGCCGTATGAAATCGAGTATATGATAGATGTGTGTTGGTCATAGTAGAAGACATGTTATTTGGGGGGTCACTGTATATAGTTGTGCACAAGATAAATTCTCTAGGAGATGCTTTTTGTTGTTGTTGTTTCTTGTTCCGAGAAGGTCACATGTAATAGCTCTAAGAAGAAGCCATAATGATGGTCGTAGGAAGAAGACATGGAGGGAAAGACCTTCCAACATGATATCAAGGAGAGACATTTCCATACATGATGCTCATAGACAAGAAGTCTCTAGGAGCAATGTACCTCCCAGGACGGGACCATGTCAGATAGTAGAGATAATTCCAATGATCATGGATATAACGAGTCAAGATTGACTGTAGCAAAACTATGGTAGATCCAGTATACGATAGATCTAGCATATAGATATAGTATATGAGACTCAGAGGGAGAAGGTGCAACAGTCCCAATACATGAGTCGAACCATGATATGTTGAGGAAGCAAGCATGGCAACAGTTCCAGTGTATGTAGAGGAATTCCCAGAGAGGGAGGCGGTACTACATGCAGAGGGAGAAGAGATTGAGTTACCTCCAGAGAAGGAGGAAGAACTACCCTCAGTGTCAGAGGAAGTAGAGACAGAGGAGGAGTCACCTCCATCTCCAGAGGGAGTGTTGATGTTTTTCAGCTTCCTTAAGACATTTGTTTCATGAGGGAACCTCGATATATCAAGTATGGTACAAGATGACTTAGCATGATCAACATTTACCTATGTTTCTCTGGGCAAAGGAATCCATGAATGCAATGTATGTTCAAAACATAAGTCCTCATAAGAATTTGAGGAACATGATACCCGAGGAGGCCTTCATCAAAGTGAAGCCCGAGGTTGGACGCTTCAGGATATTTGGGTGTCCAGTATACATTCATTTACCCAAGGAAAAAAGGATCAAGATAGACCCTTCAGGCAGAAAGGGTACATTTGTGGGGTACAATGAGTCTTCGAAGGCATACCGGATCTACATATCTAGTCAGAGACATATTGAGGTGAGTAGAGATGTTACCTTTGAGGAGGAGGTATCCTTTAAAGGGATCTATAGGATCTCACATGGAGATTGATTAAATTGATCCAATTGATCTTGTTGATCTTGTAGCACTAGTTGATGTTCCCAAAGATATTGCAGTAGTTCGAAAAATACCTACATGGGTTCGTCAGACTCTGCAGGGGGTAGAAGGATATGTAGCTCCTCGTGGTACCTTCCGATTTAGAAAGATACCTCAACTATATTCATGCTATGCCGCAACTATGAGCCACATCATTCATTTTGAGCCTTCCTGTTATGAAGAGGCAACTAGTCATCCAGTATGGAGAGATGTCATGATGGAGGAGTATCAATACATCATGAAGAATGATGTGTGGGATATTGTTTCAAGACCTGAGGGGAAGTCTGTAGTGACTTCCAAATGGATCAACAAGATCAAACACAATTGATGGGAGCATCGAGAGGCACAAAACAAGATTTGTTTCTAGAGAATTCTCTCAGGTGGAGGGAATAAATTATGAGGAGACATTTTCTCCTGTTGCTCGATACACTTCTATCCAGATGATTGTTTCCCCCACAACATCCATGGATTAGAGAGTACATCAGTGTCAATATAGCATAGAAAAACCTCAGAATAATTACTCAACGCCTTGAAAAAGAGAGAACTTTAGATAATAAGCCTCTTTGAGGGGGTAACCTCCTTTTACCCCACATAAAATGTTCAAGTACAAGATGATTCCAAATGGAAATGTCTCCTTGGTATATATAGGAGACTAAGAGGTATAATTACAACTAATGGAATAAAGACGACATAAATAAAATAACATTACTAATGTAATATGCCCCAATTAAGGGGTAATCAACCAATATTTAGGGCTTAACATGCCCCTCCCCTTGAGACAATTGTTGTCCACAACGCTTGAGTAAATCTGGATGCTTCTGTATAAAAGACTCATCTTCCCAAGTGGAATCTTCAGCCGATAGTTTCCTCCATTTAATGAGATAATATGAAATGGATCTTTTCCTCAGCTAGTGAATTCTTGTGTCAGTGATGGCTTAAAGCTCCAATATGATTTTTCCTTCCTCATCAAGTTCTGGAAATATAGTTTGAACTAGGATCTTGTCACCTATAACCTTCTTTAAGCATGAAACATGGAAAACTAGGTGTACTCGTGAAGATGCAAGCAACTCCAATTGTTATGCCATAGTACCAATCTTTTGCAACACCTTATAAGGGCCATAATACTTTGGTGATAATTTATTATTCTTCTTGGCTTGCTTGAGAGACATCTGTTTGTATGGTTGTAGTCTTAAAAACACCCAATCCCCTACTTCAAAACTTCTTTCACTACGATGTTGATCTGCTTGTTGTTTCATGTGATTTTGTGCCATGGTCAGGTTGTCCTTTAAGATTTGGAGAACTTGTTG